>JAKGSA010000601.1:177812-188729 GCA_033558755.1 Philaethria dido
TATATATATATATATATCGTATATAGGACCAAACTATGGTCCTATGGAGCTTAGTGTCAAGAAATTCCGTTCTTTTATCTCCGTCATAAATCAATGCCGCGGTTAATCCTACCAGAGCGGCGAAATACATTAAGTAACATTCGAATAAGATTTGAAACCATAACAATCGTTCTAAAAAAACAACTTCATCAAGAGATTACTACCTACTTCAAAAGTGACATAGACATAGTAAGCCACGACTTGCGAACTGAGATAAGAAAATTTAAACTTTTCTACGTACTCCGATCATTAAGTTTCTTTGACTTGACGCGTAACGTATACATTAACCCAAAAGTTTGACGGTCCTCTTGATTAAAACGACGTCCTTTATATAAGAAAAAATATATACATATCTTAAGAAATATATATGTCTGTATATATATATACATGGCGTAGTGGGACAACGTAAACGCGTTTGGTTGTGGGTTCCAACTCGGGAATCATTTTAAAATGATTATATTTAAAATATTTTTATTTCTTTACTTTGGTAGTACAAAGCGCAGCATTCAATTCCTCAATTTTATAAACAATGTCTAAAAATTCGAGCGGAAAATGGAAAAATGGAAAACGGAGTGTTTTGATAATAGATTCTCCCTCTATCCTGTTATGTGGGATATAGCGTGAAGCCGCTTCTTAAATATTTTCAATATCTGTATCCCGTAGTTTTATTTCCATAAAAAACTAAAATCTGAACTTTCCTCATTTTCGACAGTACTTTGTTTGTCAGTAACGCGACCGTTTTACATATATTGATAAAATATATATTTATATATCATTGGTTTCGTATTCTTCCCCAATTTTCCTGACATCCCATAGGATTCCAATTAAATTTGCTTTTTTAAGTAAATTGCTACACGATCGATGGAGACGTCAGCTTAAATGGGATTGAATGTCAATTTATAATAGCAACATATTGTCACACTAATTGGCAATTATATAATAATCTTGTATTTATTATGATAAAAATTTAGGATGTTTTGGGTTCATGCTAAAACCAAAAATTTAAATATTCTTTATTCAACTAGGCCATTACAAGTACTTTCGAATTGTCAACTAATATAAGGATGTCAGTAGTATCAGTCCTACGGGAAACTACCACGGATGAGGAAGCGGTTCCACTGAGAACAACCATAGAGAAGCTCAACAGTTGCACTTTTCTTATATAATTTTACAATATATTCGCATAGTTGTGAATAAGCCTCCCGAGTGACCATCAACAGCATTTAATTCCTTATTATATATATTCGTAACATCTGTATAGTATTCTTGTAAAGAATAATATATTTTTATCAATAATATTAGATTAAGAGCTCATGAACCGTCTGACTTATCTCATAGTATAAAAGCTGAAAATTTCTCTGTTGACAGAGGTAAGAACGATCAACAAGCATGGAATTTGGGATGTGGTTGCTTCAGGAGATAATAGATAGTAAAGGTGCATAAAATAGTATCTCAATTAATAAGAATACGTTATCTTCGCAGCCAGACACTTTTGATGGTTTCTTATAGGTTCCCATATGTAAAGTTCAGCTTTTATAATGTAACAGGGCAGGGGGTCGCAACCACACTAAGTGTCTGGCAATGGGTGACGTGATTTCTAATATTATTACGAAGAAAATATGAAAAAATTGAGCTTTATACTACTAGGTAAGTCTGGCGGTTAATGGGATCTTAATCTATATGTTTAACATATAAATCTGAAACAAAAAAAAATGTGGTGTTAGGTTTTCTTTACTACTCGTTATAATCAATTAGGACGGGTTCATTATTGTATGTAATATATTTTGTTCAACACTAAATATTATGAAGTTTTAATATTAAGTTCACAAGATTTTGTTGTAATGTACATTATACTCGTATAACAAAAGATTTTATTAATACGTAAAGAAACATTTTGAACATTTGGAATATTACAAAAAAAGGTAAAGAGAGAGGAGTATGAAGACACTTCGTTTTCCATTTTTTTATGTTGCCACCTTACTATAATTGCTAAGCAAAACTGATGAATGTTTGTTACTTCTTTACGCAAAAATGACTAAACCGATCTAGATGAAACTACAGCTTATACATCGTAACAGGACATAGGTTTTAATATTAATATTAATTTAATAATAGGTTTGCATGTGGTGTTTATCGTAACATACATGTGTACGGTTACTGTATTTTTCTAAAAATGTTTTTTTTTTTTTTTTTAAGTGTAATTGTATTTTATATATATTGTAACTGTACTTATGTGATAAACCAATAAACCAATAAATAAATAAATAAATAAATAAATAACAATAATTAGGACACTAGTTAATATATATTTTGAATTAATACAGTTCAAAAATGTTAAAACATTCGATTCCCACAGCAAATAGTTGTGTATCTCTAATTTATCTCACAACTACTGTTAACCAAATAAGGCATTTAGAGGCAGCGCTTAGGATCGTAACTTATCCATTTACGTGACATACGGTTATATATAAAACTATATTAAAATAAATAAATCAAATAATTCTAATTCCACGCCTTCACGCTTTATCTCGCATAGCAGGGTAGTCAGAGTGAACCTAGTGTCGAGACACTCTGTTCTCCGCTTTTCACCTGAAATCAAAATGTTGCGTGTTCCGTGGAGGAACTCAGCGCCACGCTTTCTCTTAACAGAGCAAAAAAATAAAGTATTTTAAATGTAATTACTCCGCCGAGTGAGAATCGAACCTACAGTGATCAGACACTGTTCCATTACGCTGAGATGGCATGCGGTTAGGTTATATACAATATAAAAATATATTAATATATTAATATAAATTTTATAATAATCAAAAAAAGTTTAAGATTTTTATTGGGATAACGTTTTACGTGAAGCTAAAAAAGAACTTTATGTGATTAATCGTGTATACTTTATTATATGAAAATACATTTTAGAAACCCACATCCTATATATGGTAATTTGAAAGAGGAAATGACATTAATTTAGTGTCTCTCTCTCTCTGTTTTGCGGTAACGTATGTACATAAACAAAATGAATCGAATTAATAACCTTAATTCGGCGGAAAGTGGAGAACGGAGTGTCTTAAAACTAGGTTTCCTCTGCCTACCCTGCTATATGCGGGATACAGCGTCAAGCTATGTATGTATATTGTTCTCCACAACCGTGTGTCACCCACATTCGTATTTCTCATCTCAACATTTATAAGCGTTTGTTCGAACGTCCCGACGATTGACGTTTATTTTTTCACTTTGCCAGTTTTACGCGTTAAGATTAAGTCGTTGTTTTTTTTGTTTACATTTCAATATATTGGTTATCGATTCTGAACTCAATTTATGTTTATTGTGCTTTCCATTAGGCGTTCCAGTTTTACGGTTTTCTTAGACATTTTTTTTCTTTTTCTCTGTTTATGGATTCTAAATACGATCTAATTTAGTTTACGATTCATGATTATGAATCGTGATTTAAGAATTGATTTAGCTTTCATTCAATATTTGTTTAGAGTTCTATTCTTGTGAGGTGATGATAAAGGTATGACGGAACTTATTAGATGTTTTTGATGCAGTTTTTTTCAATGTTTGTATATTTCTGATATTTTAAAATGTTAATCACACTCTTAGGATACGAATAAGATTATTAGAAGGAGAACAATCTTTTTATATCTTATATTTTTATCAGTATATACTGAAAAATAGCGTAAAAATTATTATATAATATACAATTATTTATCTAGCTTTATCCTGTGACTTCGCTTACGTGGACTATAAAACATAAAATTCCTTTTTTTCATTTAGTGCTCCCCTACATTCTCCAAGGAGTTGATATGCGAAATTGTAGGATTCTATAGGCGGTAACAAAACTTTTATCTACAAACATTTTTGTCTTCACGAAATTAACATTTCAAGTGTTATTTCCGAAAGTTATTCCATATAGATTAATTCTAGCACATTACCATAACAGCTCGCTTGAGCATCAAACTTGCGACCATTTGGGATAGAACCATGGTAAAGACATCGTAAATAATAAAAGCTATACATATATTATGCTAATGGGCCATCGTGGCGCATCGTGAGTGCGAGAGAGAGTGGTTGTGGGTTCGATCCCCACTTGTACGAATGATTATAATATGTACATTATTTTTATTTCTGTGTTCAAGGTCAAGCGTGGTGTTTAGTTTCGCTATTCAACAGGCAATGTATTCAATTCGAGCTGAAAGTAGAGGAATATCTTGATACTAAGTTCACTCAGACTACTCTGCTTTGCGGAAATCTGTAGGAAATACATTAATTTTAATTTAATTAACTAAATTTTACACTTACCTCAATAATTTAAAAAAATATATAGGATATTCTTGTAGTTTTTAATGCTTTAAGCAGATGTTTGGTTGGTTATGTACTCAACTCATGCGGTTAAAGTAAATAATCAAGTATTCTTTATCCATTGTATTCAATTTGGATCGTCAAATAACACGAAGATGTCAGTATTGTTAGTCCATGGTGCGTCTTACGTTTAACTACGTCAGAGAAGAAACTTTTTAACATTCCATGGGTCGCCTTCCAGGGAGATCACTTGGAGCAGGGCTTGGGCTTTGCCACCAAGTGTAGCTTTAAGGGGATCCCTTGGCTCCTGCCTCTATCTGTTATGTAGTTCTTACTAATAACTTCCTCGAAACCCATTGTTAACTAAAATTTGTACTAATTATATATTCAAAGTCTGGTAAAGTTCCAAAACACTTTGCTATCCAAAAAATATTTATTATAAAGAATGGTCAATGAAAGAGGATGTTTTTTATTTCAAATGTATAGCCAAGTCATTGTTTGTGAAAATTTTCTGAGGGAAGTGCTTACAAAAATGTAAGAACTCTATAGAAATTATGACGTAGCGTAATATGAACGTATAGTTTAATGGACTAGAGTGCTTATTTACTATTCGAAAGATGGGAGTTCAAATTCTGGTGTGTTTTATAAAATTTTATTATTTATATAATACTTGAAGCAAAATTTGAAGTAAAGCGAGGCATATCTTTAAAATTCATAAGCAGAAGAAGTAAAAATCTCAATATTTTTAATAATTACATATAAGGGACACATAATTTTATATATTATTTTACTTTATACACACTATCATGTGTTTCACATATACTTTAAACAATGTGACATACGTGTTGCTAGGGTAACGAGTATTGTACGCGTCAACGGAGCATTTTTTCCTTTTTTTATAGTATAATCAAGACTACAACAAAAAACTGACGTCAAATAAAACTCATTGAAAGTAAAATTATTACGAATAACTAAAAAACTATTCGTCAGATCTTACCTAAATTTAAATGAAAATCTAGCTGTCATATAAAAAAAGAATTATCAAAATTTGCTTACCCAGTAAAAAGTTATGCGATAACATACATAAAAAACAATACAATCGAATTGATAACCCTCCTTTTTTAGAATCGGTTAAAAAGAAATGCCTAAGGAACACCATCTTGTAACATACTATGTATGTAAATTAGAAGACTGTTTAAGGCAAACACTATTGCCACGTTCCAAGATTTAATGCCTAGAAGTAATTAAGCTCGCTCACCCATCACGTCAATAAACTACTACAACTACAACTAGGAACGTTCTAGAAAGCAATATAGTAATGATAATGTGCTCTTGTAGTACGTTGAAGTCTTGTAGTGTTTATATGTCTATGAAATTGAAATTTGCTATGTTAATCAAGTTTGACTGCAAACGCGAGTGGTTGCGGTTTCGATTACCATATGGTGGAATAATTGTATTTAAATTATTTTTGTTATTCCCTCATTAAGACAGTTTCGCTCAGTATGACAGAGCTGGGCGTTAAGTTCCGCCACTTGAAACGCAATGCCTCGAAGTCTAATGGAGAATAGAGAACGGAGTGTCTTTACAGGTGTTTGGCGTTCCTTGAGGAGTGTGAACAGAGAATGTTTTTTAATTTCTACAAGAACGGGAAAGAACGCGATTGTACGTAGGAACTATGAAATATAAATATTGAAATAGTATGGACAAGATTAGAAAAGTCCACAAACATAAATCTTTAGGCAATAACTATAAGAAACACAGTAGACTACCCGTCAGAGAGAATTTAGTGCTAAGACACTCCATTCATTCATTCATTCCATTCAGTGTTTTCCGCTCTAATTCAAGGCATAGTGAGTCATCAGTGGCGGAACTCAGCGCAGTGTCTTAACACTAGGTTCTCAGGTTTCCTCTGCCTACCCTTCTATGTGCGGGATACAGCGTGAGCCAAAAAATATATATTTAAATATTTTCCCCATAATTTAATTTGACACGATATACATAACTTAAAAACAGAAAGTTAAACATTAAATACACCTTGCGAAGAAAATTTGTCAAAAACGTCAAATTTAAACATACTATATAATTATGTTAATGGTATAATTTAAATACAATCCCTACTAATATTATAAATGTGAATGTAAGTTTGTTTGTTACGCTTTCACGCCAAACCTACTCAACCGATTATCATGAAACTTTGTACACATGTTCTTAGACGTCTTAAAAAGGATATAAGATACATTAAAAAATATAAATTTAGCTACTTAAAATAAACGCACATACGCATTATATATCACAGTATCAAATTTCTCTATAAAATCTACTAAAAGACCTCGGCCTGTCTAGAACTATTATCAGTTTATTTCTAGTACGTATTTCGAAGGTGGCATTAGTAGGATCTTTTCAAATTTGGTGTAGACAGTGGAGGTGAACGTTAATGCGCATTTTAAGGGGCCCCTTTAACCTACACGTGGGTCGTAAGTCGCTGGAACTCTCCAAACTCCTCTCTCTGCAACGCGATGGGCACCCGCACGGCGAATCCATGGTGTGCTAAGGAGATTCTTTTGATATGAACTGCTATGGACCACGCGGGTGAAGCCGCGGGTAATAGCTAGAACTATATAATTTTGTTAATATTATAATTTAAATACAATATTTAATAGATAGAAATGATTGATATAGCGTACTATGGGTTTGGAGGTAGAACTGTTAGTGAGAGAACTATCAATTATTATAATTTGATTGGTGGCAACTTGTTTTTAAATGGGAAATTATTTATGGGGTCCCCATGACGGGTTTTCAACCGACTTCAAAGGGGGTTCTGTATTCGATTGTATTTTTTATGTGTGTTATTAGATTTTTTACTGGGTGAACCTATTTTGATGTTTCTTTTTGTACGTGACGTGTAATTTTTGAGTTATTCGAATAATTAATATCTTAATTGTTGAGTTATTCTTAATAACTAATATCTTAGCTAAAATCTTAATTATTATTTAAAGGCTACTAATATTAATGCGAAAATGCGTAATCATGGTTGGCTACTCTGTAACTAACTACTAAACGGATTTAGATATAACTTTACATTAATGTCTGATGTTATTTCATGTAGGAACCACATCATTTGGAATAAATAGGTTTTTGAAGGGTCGGCAACGCGTAAGTGATGCCCCTGGTGTTGCAAGCGTCCATAGGCCACGGTAACCACTTACCATCAGGTGGGCCGTGTGCCTTGTTGCCACCGTCGTGGTATAAAAAAAAAAAATCATATCAAAAAGAATCATCAAAATTGGCTTACCCAGTAAAAAAGTAAAATAAGTAACACTCATAAAAAATATAATCAAATTAATTATTTTATATTCTATAATATATTAAAGAATTCCTCCTTTTAAAAGTTAAGAACAATATTACTATAATTGAATGTATAGTTTTTAACAAATTAGCTACTGTAGATGAAGGCTAATAAATTACATGTTGCCAATTAAAATCTAATGCTCGAAGATTTCGTATCGGAACGCTGATTAGTTTCGATTATGTGAGAATTTATTACTGTGAACTAAAACAAGACGGCAAATTAATTACGAACATTTTGCTAAGAGCTTTGTAACTTTTTTGTTTGTTTTTAATAACTTTTGCTAGTATTTCTTTTAGGCTTCACGCTGTATCCTGCACATAGCAGGGTAGGCAGAGAGAACCTAGTGTTAAGACACTTCGTTCTCTTAAGATTACCGTTCCCCACTTGTATGTGTGGAATGCTTATATTACTTAATACTTCTTTGGTTACTGAATGACTGACTGACACACGACGCACGGTTGAAACTGTGTACAAGAGGGTCAAATTATAATTAAAATTTAATTAAATTAATGTTCTGAGGCCTTCGTGGCATGGGACAGCATCTGATTGTAAACGCTGTAGGTTTTGAATTCGAATCCCACTCGGGGAAATTACTGTATTTTAAGTTATTTCCATTTCTCCGTTTTGGTAAGACCAAGCGTAGTGATGAGTTCTGCCATACGCCACAGACACACAATGTCTCGAAATTCCGGGAAAAGTGAAGCTGAAAAAAAATTAAATTTATGCCTTTGTGATATTAGTCGAAAATTATCAAATTATTCATATGGTATATGCAAGTTCAATACCGAATGAATATTTATATTTGGGACAAAGGGCGGCGTTAAGTTACGCTACGTAACTAACGTATAATAGAGTGAAAAAACTTTATAGCTATCCATGGATTCACCGTGCGGGTGCCTATGCAATTGCAGAGAGAGGAGTTTGAAGAATGCCTGGGACTTACGATCCAAGTGTAGATTTAAGGGGTCTCTTTAAAATGTCCACTAACGTTCATCTCCACTGTTCACGTTCCTCTCTCTACCTAATCACTAAAATATGCGAAAAGTACAGAAAATATAATTTTAATACTAAATTATGTAAATAAAAAACTATGTACGAACTATAACGATACAAGTAAACACATTGTGTTCAGAGTGAGTCAACACGACGCCACGTCTAAACTTTTACAATTATACCAACCATCAATATAAATAAAGTGGGGCGGGTGAAGGCGGGTGAAGGGTGAAGGGTAAACTGCCTAAATGTTATTACTTCACTCGTAGGACTGTAATCTGGGGAAAGTTTGAAATTTCAATTTGTTTTGCCGTACCTCCCTGGCGTGTTGATTTGAAAAAAATATTTGTTAAAAATTAATATATAAATACTATAGAGAGATACTTTAATTCTGCGGAATGTTGGGAACGGCTCATAAAAGAACGGAGTGTCTTAACACTACGTTCTCAAGTTCCCTCTGTCTGTCAAAAACAGCGTGAAGCTTAATAAAAATAAAAAAAATGTATTGAGGCCATCGTGGAGCAGTGGGTTATCGTTAACTGCAAAGGTTTTTTTTGCCAGTTAGCCCTCGGGGGAATAATTATATTTAACTTATTTTCATTTCTATTACCCACCATTCAAAATGTTATATCTTGATCTTGAGAGAAAAACCAAAAAAGTGGGTTTAGCATGAGCTTCTCTCTACTTACCCTGTTATGCGAGAAAAAAACATGCAAAAAAAAGGAATATTTATCAATTTTAAGTGTTATAATTTTCAGTATTTAACTTATAAGTGCTAATTTAAAATTATAATTTGCCTCACCACAGGCGTTACTATATTCTAATATAATATTGTCTATATACTACATTCTTCAAAAAAAACACCTTCTCATTTTATTCCGCATAGAAGGGTAAGTAGCCAAATAGAACCCAGTAGGTTTTAAGACACTCCATTCGTTTTTCTCTTGTAATTCAAAATTACATTCTTATATACATACATAGCTTCAAGCTGTATCCCGTATATAGCAGGGTAGGCAGAGGGAACCTAGTGTTAAGACACTCCGCTCCCCACTTTCCGCCGAATTGAGGCATTGCGTGCTGAGTGGCGGAACTCAACGCCTCTCTTTTGCCTCGTTACCAAACCCAAGAAATGAAAAGTTCCATTTCCACTAAATATTAATTCTTCATAAACCCATATTGGGTTTAAGTCAAATATACTTAGGATATTTATTCTACTGATATTTATATAATATTGAAGAAAATTCTACAAAAGTTTGGCTATTTTACTAAGCGATAGACGAGAACAAAGTCAAAACAGGTCAGGCCGAAGTGTAAACAGTTGAACATATTCCTAGGCTAGCGTGAACTCTGTTCATTTTAGTCTAGGTTTAGTAATAAACTAAAATAACTGAAAAATATGGCTTATTTTAGTATGAAATGGCTAAAATTTTGCGAATAGCATTAAGTAGCAAGTCGTTTTGTTTTTTGTTTGTATAAGCTAACTAGTTCTATTTTGCGACTTCGTTTGTGTTAGCTATAAAATCTAAAATTCCATTTTTTTTTCGTTTTACTTGAAATTACAAGAAGTTCTTGAACTCTCGAACAAAACTACTATTAATTAATATTATCACAAATTTACTATTCATATGAAAAAATAATTATCAAAATTGGTTCTCCTAGTAAAAAGTTGTATAGTAAACAAAAATAACTCACAAAAACTGTATTGGCTACAAAATTTAAAATTCTACTTATTTTTCGTTTTATTAGAAATTGTGGGAAGTTCTCTTCTAGTGCTGCCTGACACTCAATAGCAACACAAATGTCAATTTTTCAGCTCCTTATGCCTAGAAGTTTTGGCTATGCATTGTCTGTCAATAACAAAAGATTTAGCTATTGCTTGAAATTTTTAATATAGTTATTTATTCACTCTACAAATATAATAATTCTAATATCATATTGTACATGTAAGTCAACTTATCAATCTATTCACGCCTGGAACGTATATTGGTTAGTTAATTGTATCCTGTGATTACGTTTGTGTGATCTCTACAAATTAAATTAATTAAAACCTCTTTTTTTCTGTTCTCGTAAGAATTGTTAGTAATCCTCTCTTAGTGTTTCCCTACACTCTCCAAGTAGCTTACACACCAAATTATATTATAGCTTTCAATTCAGCGGGCAATCGTTTTGTCTGTACGTTGCCTGTCAGACACTCAGTAACGCATACGTACGTACGTAAATATATATATATATATATATATATG
>JAKGSA010000601.1:188830-250776 GCA_033558755.1 Philaethria dido
TATATATATATATATATATATATATATATATATATATAAATTATTGCAGGTATATGTTTGTCTATAAGAGATGAATATATGACATCATTATTATTAATTGGCGATTCTGTCGGTTTTCGCAGTTTCTATTTGGCTTGTTAACACTGAATAGAATTTTATGTAAAGGTAACGAGAATCGCAAGGGTTGAAGTCTGGTGTACTTGTATAATTTTAATGGTGTTATTATAGCAAGTGGTGCAAATGATGACGATGGTTGTGAGTTTAAATTCTAGTTGGGGGAAATATTTATATTTAATATTGTGTAGATATTTATGCACTTACCCAGACTAACAGTGTTAGGTGTTTTTTTTATTGCTTCGCGCTATATCCAGGATAAGCAGAGGGAACCATAGAACCTAGTGTTAAGACACTCCGTTCTCTTTTAACATTCTCGTTGCCAACTTTTCGCCGAATTGAGGCATTGCGTGACTGCCTCAGTGGCTGCCTGACTGACTGAGTGGTGGAACTCAACGCCGCACTTTGCTTTGTTACCAGAGTGAGGTACTGAAAATACTAAGCCTTAATAAATATTTACATTTACTGGCGTGGGAATTGAAAATATTAGTAAAAATGTTAGGTTAGGCCTTTAAAAAAATTCGTCATCAGCTTAGGGAAAGAAATGAAAAAAAGGCGACTAGAAAATTTTGGGCGCTATTGCAAAAAACCAACTTCGTCGTCCAAGTCAGACCTATATATACCAGCTTACCTTTATATACCGGCTTCTTTAAATTTTCCGGCTTCCCTAACTATACCGGCTTTCCAAAACATACCAGCATTTCTTTAAAAAAATTCACCACTCGCCAATGACATATACATACAAGCTACAAACATCATACGAGTATAACCGTACTCGTGCTCTCGACAGAGCCATGTCAAAACTTTTACAATTACACTAAGCACCGATAAAAGGCTAACGTAACGGGCCGGGTCAAGGGTAAATACTAAAGCTTCAAACTCTAGGGGTTGTTGCGAGGGAATTTGATAAATGAAAAAAATATTCGTTTTGAATTTTAAATGTATATGTTTGTTTTTATTTTCATATGAAAATTTGTTTTATGAAGTGATTTTTTTAGAATCGTAATGTTACGAAAATACCTACTTAACTTCACGCTTTATCCTTAGCGGGGTAGTCAGAGTCACAATAAATAACAAATGTATGTATGTATACATTTTTTGAATTTGTCAGAATCTCCTTAACAACAAAAATAAGTTGCGACAGTATAAGAATCTCAATAAGAACGTATAGCTAGAGCATTCAGACGGACTCTAAGGGACAAAAGTTTGAATTCTGTTATGTTTCTAATATATTTTTAAATTATAAGTATTCTTTAAAAAAGAAAAAGAGAAATTGGAAATTATTTAGAAAATAGAAAAAAAGACACAAAAATATTAGTATTAATAATAAAAATCTTTTTTGTAAAAACAAAAAAGAAACGATTTCGAATAAAATGCACGAAAATGTAAGATTATAACGAAAAACTCCAAAACTTAGACCTTAATAAATTAAAAATACTGGGACTACATCAGAAACACTAGCTTTTCATATGAAAAAAGAATTATCAAATTTGATTTACCCAATAAATTTGGTGTCAAATATAAAAAAATACAATCGTTCCTCCTCCTTTTTTGAAATCAGTAAAAATTTTCTGTTTTACCTTTAAACGAGCCAATGACGTCACGTGTAAGCGAAAAGCTCTGGCGTGAGTCTAATAATAGCTACTGTACATATTGATTCAATCGTTCTCATTGTTCGGGAAAGAATAACGTAATAATTAACTAATTACATTGAAAAGGTGTGAGAGAGATTCATTTACTTAATATAATTAAAGAAGATACTTTAGCTTCACGCTGTATCCCGCTATATATAGCTGGGTAGGCAGAGGGAAACTGAGAACCTAGTGTTAAGACACTCCGGTCTCTTTAAGATTTCTATTCCCCACTTTCTGCCGAATTCAGACATTGAGTGTTGAGTAGCGATATCTAACGTTGCGATTTGCCAGAGCGAGGAAATGAAAATACAAAATATTAATTATTATAAATATTGAACCTTCTGCAACTGAGGTGAACTTTTTATTAATATTTAACTGAGGTGTAGTCTGTCAGACGTCAAATTAAAATGCGCCTATTTTTAATATCTATAAATTAAACCAAATATTTATATACGAAATTGACATTCGAATTGAATTCGCTCAAAAACTTTCTCAAAAATTTTTAACATTTTTTTTCACTATGCTTACGTATCAGTATGTAATCTATGTAGTATTCAAACAATTGTGCGTTTTATGTTTTTACTTTAATTAAAATTTAAGAACTACAACTGAAAAAGCATCGAGAAGCCACGGTTCATTTTGGCACAATTCAGTTTCAACTTTCAGCATTTTTAAAAACAAAAATTTCCAATTTTTACTACTTTACGAAGTATAATGAAAAGAATTAAGAGAATTTGATCTATACTTTAAGTCCACTGGGTAATATTCTTCCTAAAGATGTTTGGAAGAACAAAATCCCGAAATGATAAAAGGAAAGCTCCTGTTTTCTCATAAGCAATACCGTCTTTGGCAAAATAATAATTGATTTTTTTTTAACTTCACGCTCTATCCTGCGTATAGCAGGGTAGGCAGAGGAAACCTGAGAACCTAGTGTTACGACACTCCGTTCTCTTTCAACAATTCCGTTCCCTACTATACCTATCTTTATATCTATCTTTGTTCGAAGATCTATCTGCATCATTACATATTAACATAATACTAGTTTTTCTCTGATTACCTGCTATACGGGATCTTTAACGTAATGGTTGTGGGATCGATCCTCACTGGATTAACTCAGGGAATTATATATTTAAGATTATTTTAATTTTCCCATATTAGTTACGATAACTCAACAGGCCAAGTTTCGCTTTTGGATAGAAGACAAGAGAGAAACAGTGTCTTGACACTAGTGTCTCTCTAAGTACCCTGCTATGCCAGAAGGTTGTGAAGCTGCAAACAAAAATAAACGCTGTTTAATTTACATAAAAACTATAACATTATAATTTTCAATCTCATTTCCCCTAACTCGTAAATATTATGCTTTCTACGACAAATTCATTTAATAAATTGCTTAAAACATGCGCTTTAGTTCTCATAAAGAGCTTTTTACGTTCAAACGATTTAAAAGTCTATGTACTTAAAATTAGAGTCTATTTTTCTTTATATATATGACGTTAGCTTAGATAAGCAAATGTAATATCTGTTAAATGTGTTTCTTAATTGATATAAAAGTCAGATTTATATGCATTTATATTTATTTATATGTATTTACATCAATCAGATTACATGTGAGACCTATCATGACGCAAAACACAAGCGTGTGACTGTAAACGTGGCAGGTTGTGGGTTCAATTCTCATTCCAGAAAATGAAAATATTAAATATTAAATAATATTTAGTATTTTCATTTCCTCGCGCCTTGTTACCAACAAGGCAAAGCGCGGCGTTGAGTGCCGCCACTCGGCATGCAATGCCTCAATTCAGCAGAAAGTGGGGAACGGAATTATAAAAGAGAACGGAGTGCCTTAACACTAGGTTCTCTGGTTTCCTCTGCCTACGCTGATATGTGCGGGATGCAGCGCGAACCTAGAAAAAACAAAGAGAAGAGATAACGTATAAAGGACAGGCCTAAGTAAGCGAGAATGTTATAGTAAGCATGATGAAGAAAGTGCTCAGGATTGGTCATGTTGAGAGGATGGCTAATGAAAGAATGGTAAAAAAGATATATGTAGCAAAGGTGATATGTGAAGCAAGAGAGGTAGGGGGGTGTTTCGGTTGACATTCGAGAACACAGTATCGATGATATTGGAGGAAGGTCTCGTAAAAAGCACGAGAGACCCCCTGAGGGCATGTATATAGAGGTTAACGTCTGTGAACGAGGTGAAAGAAGTATGCAGAGATCGTAGCATTTGGCGTTCTATTCCCTCTGGCTACCGCACTAAGGAAAAAGCGTGAAGCTAAGACTACATATGGTTCTTCTATATCATAACCACTAATTAATAACTTATTGAAACATTTCAAGACTAGGAAAATTGGGACGTAGAGAATATTACTGCTATGGAAAGAGACTCAAGGCCTTTTATTGTTAGAGTGCTCAGTGTCAAAACACTCTGTTTTCTAAAAGGACTCTCTCTAGAGATTTTACGTGTTTGATAGATTTGAAATTATTTTATAAATGACAGTTTAAAAAAATTAAACAAGTGAAAATCAAACCTACAACCATTGCACGAATACAATTTAGAATTCGCCGTCTGTCACTGGTATACCAATTAGTTTAGTTAAGTAACGCCCACTCCAGATAGAGATTGATGGGTGTGCAGATCGCCTACACGTAAAATAGTCAGCTCTGGTTGTTTATCTTAATTTGAGATAAACGACACTCGTTACAATTCCCATTCGCTATTTTCTATATATTTAGGCATTATTTGTTGACAACTTACAGCACTTCGAATAATCTGACCAGGAAATATTGAGTTTTTAGATGTGTCGCTACATGATGGGCACTCTGCTAAGAAAAGGCACCTCTTAACACAGATGGACAGCTATGCTATGCGGGATACAACGTGAAGCTGCTATATTATGGGCTCTGAAAGAAACAGAATAGTGATTTTGTGAATTCTACTCTCACTTTAGTTATGTATTGTGTTATATATAGTAGATATATATGTATACTGTCTACTTAAAGTTGTTTTCGGCGGAATTTCATCCAGTAACCATCATATCAAATCAATTATATTCAACAACATCGTTCCCAAGTAGTTATCTAAAGGAACATTCATGATTAACAAAATATTACTAGCTACACTTATATCTATTAATGAAAAAAATCTTGCAATGCTATTCTGATCCATTCAAAATCAAAATATTTTTTTATTCAAATACGCTATTACAAGCACTTTCGAATCGTCACTTAACAAAAGAAAATATTGTCAGTCCTACCAGAAGCTACCACCGGCTTGGAAGGTGGTTCTGTTGAGAAGAGTCGGCAAGAAAATCAACAGGTGCTCTTTTCAAATAAAATTTATTTCAAATCAAATCAAATCAAAATTTTCTTTATTTAAATAGGCTATTTATTACAAGCACTTTTGAATCAATCAATCACGACGATTTAATCAAAAAAAATTTGATTAAATCGTCAATTTACAAAAGATGTCAGTAATGTCAGTCCTAAAGGAAGCTACCACCGGTTCGGAAGGCAGTTCTGCTGAGAAGAGGCGGCAAGAAACTCAACAGTTGCTCTTTTTCATTTACTTCCTTTTTCGTTACTTTGATTTAAAAAAAAATTGTACATGTGTCCGGATCTGGTGGCAATTCAATCCATTTTTTCCTTTTAGCAAGATATCCAAATGTCAAGACACTGCGTTGTCGACTTTTTCCCAAATCTATAGCGTGTTTAGTAGCTGAACTCACCGCTGCGCTTCGTTTTACCAGATTGAACAAAAAGCATAAATTAAATTTTAACATTCGCCCGAGTGGGAATCGAATCCACAACCAATCACGCTAACATTAACGGTCCCACTTTGCCAAGAGAGCCTCAACGATTTTAATGATTATTTTATAATTCAAAAGTCATAAAAACCTAACAGCACCACCATTGGTCGATTAGCGACATCGTCTATCAATTCCCCACAAATTTATATTAAAATTTAATGAATATATCAACATATCATGTATAATGTATTTCCTATGATGTATAGTTGGTAAACGTGGTTGTAGTTTCATAATGTTTTATTTATTCGTGCCACCATGTACCATATACTCGTACATGTTGAAATATGTTGCTAGTTTGGGAAATGGGTATAAGAAAATTTTGTGTAGTAATTCTGATTTTGAGTCAATTTTCTTTGAAATTTTAAGAAAATATGTGAACTTTATAGTGTCTTTGGGGTCATTTGGAGGTCTTTGTGGTGCAGTGGGAGAGTGCTTGTTAGCGCGATTGATTGCAAGTTCTATTGCCAGTCCGGGGAATGATTATACTCGTATATAAATTATTTTTATTTTTCTTTCTCTGGTAAGATACAGCGCAGCGTTAAGTTTCACCACTTACTACGTTATGTCTGAAATTCGGGCGGCAAGTGGTGAGCAGTGTGTTTTAACACTAAGTTCTCTTTGACCACCTATGCGGGAAAGAGTGTTTACACTTTTAGAAGGTCCGGAATGATAACTGTACCGAATTTAGACGCAATGGCAAAACTATATAGAAATTTTGATGTCATTCTCCGTCCGGTTTATAAATTTTTGCCCGAAATCGAGACCTTGAGTGCTAAGTGGCGGAACTCACCAGGCACCTTACCAGGGCAGAGAAATAAAAATAACTTACAAATAATAATATCCTCAAATGGCATCGAACCCATTACCATTCGTGTTTACAGCCAGACGCCGTCCCACTGCGCCAGACGACCTTTAACAGGGTAACAAATTAACATATTTTTATCTACAGTGTTTTCGAGACGACAGATTAAAATACAATCGGCGAATTTTATTGGATAGGGTCTCACAGCGGGCGGCGACGTCCCTTAAACGTGTGGATACACACAGGCCGTTTTTGTTATAGTTTTCTAATTGTATATTATATTAACATTTTCTAAGGTATTAATTAAATTTGTAGGTAAATTGCTTATTTAAAAAATAAAAAAAGCTTCCTCCTAGAACGTGTCGATTGGTCAAAATTTATTGATGGTACTTAGAGGATATTGTGGCTGAGTGGGTTAACGTTCTACTCAGTTGATTGTAGGTTCAATTCCTACTTAGGGAAAATTATTAAATTTTTTTTGCTCTATTATCAAAAAATGCAGAGCTGAATGCTCTAAAAAATGTCAATTAAAAAAGTATACAATGTGTTCAGATATCCAACACACACTCATAAGATGGGCAAAAAAGGGAAAACGGAGTGGTTAGCCACTATATTATCTATCCCCACATAATGTTATAAACATATCAAAATAAAAAAAAAAACATATTTATTACTTAGCAAAAAACCCACCCAGTGTACACCAATCTTGGATATCCCACTAGATCGGGTCGAATTATATTTTTTATGTCCCTCTTGACAAATTGCGTATTTTACGATATCGCGTCATACCCCACCTATGTGACGACGGACAGATAATAATAAACTTTATAGAAAGGATCAGATCAGAGCGTATCGGATCAAATAGTTTGTAATTTACCGATTTTTCCTATATAAATGGTTCTAAACATATTTTTATTATAATAGTCCCTATAATTAACGAAGGTTGTATGTATTTTTTTTTTAGAATGCTAATTTTCATCTACGAGTATTTTCGAATTGCAGCCTTGAAGATTTTAATTAAAAATCTCAATGGTTCCATACTGCCTGCTGTTGTTAGGCACAATTTTCTTTACTTTTCTCTTTATGCAGAGATTACATTTTTAAAAGGAAATTCAATAATTGTAGTTTAAATTAATTTTATTTCTTAAAATCATAATTTTATTTATCATTTTGGCGGAAACTGGGGAACGGAGATGTTAAGAGAGAATGGAGTGTCTTATAATAACACTAGGTTCTCTGGTTCCCTCTGCCTACCCCGCTATATGCGGGATACAGCGTGAAGTTAAAAAAAAATTAATAAAAAAAAACTATACTTTATAAAGTAAGTAACTTATTTATATATTAAAAAAATCACGTTTTTTTTTCTACCCAAATTTCAGTGATGGAACCCAATGTATTTTTAACTTTCGCTATGATCGAGAAATCTTCATTAATTGTAGCGCATGTGTTACTCTGGTGTATAAACTGTATTACTGTAAAGTTTCATTTAGATCCGTTCAATAGAATTTACGTCAAAGAGCAACAAACATCCATCTATCCTCAGAATCTTTAGCATTTATAATATAAGTGAGATTTGTCACGCATAGAATAATAAGTAATTAGGCCTTTTACATTTTATTATATTTAGCGTTCTTTTTTCAGCTTCTTTTCACTTTATTTGTTTCCTGTATAGGAAGGAGAGTAGGCAGAGACAAACTAGTGTATAGACACTCCGTTTGCTTTTTTCCGCTCGAATTTTAGACATTTTTGAAGGGCGGAACTCAACGCCGTGCTTTGTTTTACCAAAGCGGGATAAATCATCAGGTGCTTTAGTTTCAGGTCAGGTCAATTGTTATTGGGTATTTCTATCAAGCAAATGTCAATGCGGAAACTGAAAATTGGCGACCATTCCTTTGTAAAATGGCGAAGTTCCAAGTTTTTTCAGGAATTACGTTTCTTTCAAAATTTTCTGTATCTTATTTCGCTCTAGATAGATACATTAACGCTCAATTTGACAATTTTGAGAAATAGTTATGAACAATATATATTTTACCAGTTTCAAAAAAGGAATTCTCAATTCGACTGTATTTTTTTGTGTGTTATAATTTTTTACTGAGTAAACCAATTTTGTTAATTTTTTTTATATAAGATAACTAGTGCTTATGATGTTGAATAGTTGTAAATTATTTGTATTAATTATGTTTAATCTATATATAAATACGTGAAGCAAAAACTGGGGATCCGTTTTTACGAAAATTACAGAGGAAAGGAGGATGAAACTTGGCACATTTATAGTTTATATAGCGAATGAGTGTACAATGATCATATTTTTTTAAATAACGTATAAAAAGTATATTAAAGCAATAAAACAAATGTTACACACACTACCAAGGCTTGACATACATGTTTATACATTACTAAAGACAACGCGTTATTAACGCGTCAAAATAGTTATATTAGTATTATATTATTATTAGTACATTTTATTAAAAAAATTAAATATTGAATCAATATCTTTTTTCAATATTAAAAACTAACTTACTAGAACCTAAAAATGTGTGTGGGCCCAGACCTCCTGCCAGTACCTTTCATTACATACCATTACTATTGTAACTAACGGTCATACACTTAAAGTAATGTTAAATATCGCAGCAGGAATTACCTTCGAATAAACGTAATTCACAATTAAATAAACATAAAAATTTCAATAGAAAGCTTTCTTTTTTATTATAATTTTTAAGTAGTAATAAGGAAACCATTTGTAGTCGTCAAGAATATTTATTTATATATTTTAGCTTCACGCTGTATCCCGCACATAGCAGGATAGGCAGAGGGAACCTGAGAACCTAGTGTTAAGACATTCAGTTCTCTTTCCGTTCCCCACTTTCCGCTGAATTGAGGCATTGCATACTGAATTTATACCGTGTAGTATAATAATATAGTATGCTATGTGTTTTATTTACTCCTTCTCGCTTTTTCGCGCAAGGTAGTTTATTCAGTGGGCGGTGATAAGCTCCGCCACTTAAAAAGCAATGTCTCAAATTCAGACGTAAGGCGGTAAACGGAGGACACTAGGTTTCTCTCTAACTACCCTGAAATGCGGAATGAAACGTGAAGCTGCTTGTTAAATTATAATTATTAAAGTTGATACATAAATACGGATAGTCTAAGAAAAGACTATGAGAGTAGTAGGTTCGATTTTCTAAAAAGAAACTGATATTTTTTTTAGAATAATGCTTTATCTTACAATGTAGGGTAAAGAAACCAATGTAACAGTTCACCATTTTCTTCGTAAAAGAAACTATACGCGTCGAGTGATGGAACTTAACACCGTTTTTTGTTAATTATTATAATTTAAAATTAACACTGGTAACAAGACGTGGCTTTGAGTTCCGCCACTCAGCACGCAATGCCTCGATTCGGTAGAGAGTGGGGAATGGAAAGTTTAAAAGAGAACGGAGTGTCCTAACTCTGGTTCCCTATGCCTACCCCGCTTTGTGCAGGATACAGCGTGAAGCTATAAAAAAATCAATCCTATTGGGGATCGAACCCATAACCAATCGCGTTTACTGTCAGACGCTGTCCCACTGCGCCATGATGGTCTATAATTTTTATATTTACTCCTTTATACTAACTTACATATGTAAGTTTGCCTTATATGTCTAGTTATCTTGGTACCGGCTGGATTTAGCTTGAGCTTAAATAGCCGTAACTTAATCCTTTTTTTTTTTTACCAAGAATAGCCTTTGTCTAAGGCTGTAGTCTATTAAGCCTTGAATAGAAATTTCTATTTAAAGATACTATGCATTTATTTCATAATATTTATATATAACAAGGTCATTGTGGCCCAGTGGTGGTCTAACTGTAGACACGATTGGTTGTGGGTTTGATTTCCTTTCATTCGAGGAACTATCATAGTTAAAATATACGAATATGCAGTTATATTTTTTTTCGAATCCAGGCGGATATTACAGAATAGAATGTCGAAAAATATGGTGCTATGCGGCATAGAGTGTGAACCTAAAAGACAATTACAGTGTATCCGCTATGTCAACTCTGGTTGCTTTTTAATAAAATCCAATCTATTACCTTTAAAGTAAACTAACAGGTTGTATTTACGTATCAAATTCAGTAATTATTATGATATTAATAAGATTATTAAACTTCGCCGAAAAGTTGGGAACGGAAATGTTAAAAGAGAACGGAGTATCTTAACACTAAGTTCTTAGGTACCCTCGGTCTACCGTGCTATGTGCGGAATACATTATGACGGACAAAATAGAAAAAATTATAATATTATACAATATGTATTTATATAAAAAAACTGTATGTGTGTAAACCTTTTATTAGGTAAATATTGAATAACAAGTTACAATCATTGCTTTATTCAATTTCTATAAAAAAAAACGAAATGACAAAAATTGACTGTCAATTTTGACGTACGAATTTATTTCACTATTTTAAAGTTTTGACATAAAAGTAAGATTAAATTTTGATTTACGAAATAATTTGTAGGCAAATGTATTTAAAACGTTCCTTTAAAATATTAAAATTATAATCGTGAAAATGCTATGGGTGTATACGATATTATAAATAGAAAGAATTTAACAAAAATAATATATACACCGGGCGTGAATAAGTTAACAAGTCTTATATATAAAAAAGTAATTAGACAATATATTTGCTTTATTTATATTGTGAAAAAAGTAATAAAGGATAAAAAACAATAAAATATGACATAACATATCACCTGTCGTGGCGCAGAGGCAGCGTGCGACTGTAAACGCGACAGGTTGTGGGTTTGATTCCCACTCCAGGAAATGGAATTTTTCATTTCCTGAGTTTGGTAACAAGGCAAAGCGCGGCGTTGAGTTCCGCCAATCAGCACTCAATGCCTCAATTCGGCGGAAAGTGGGGAACGGAGTGTCTCAACTCTAGGTTAGGAATAGAATTTTAAATGACGTGAATTCACGCCAGCGGTCGCGAATGTAGTATGCAATATATCGAATTCGTATCGAAAATGGTGAAGGGAGTGTCATAAAACTAGGTTCACTCTGCCTTCTCTATTATGTAGGATAAAGCGTTAAGCTGTTTTTTCACCAAAGAAATATCAATGCGGATTTAAAAAATTGGCGACCATTTTCAAATAAAATGGCGAAGTTCCAAGTGTTCTAAGAATCACGTTCCTTTTCTGTATCCGATCTAACTTTGGACGTAAAGTATCAACGTCGTTTAACTTAGTATTGGTTGGTTAATCAACGTCTGCTCTAGTCAAAACTTGATGGGTGTGCAATTGTCATGTCTGAATGTTAAGCAGTCGATCTCAGTCGTCAATGTTACGTCAATGACAATCATTTCAGATGGTGCCAATTTTGTAGGTACGGTGTATGACTATGATCATATTAATAATCCTCACTGGTATTTTTTGCTTTATCCCGCATAGAATGGTAGTCAGAGAGAACTTATTGTCAAGACACTCCTTTCTTGAATTTTGAATGAAAATAATTAAGTAATTCCTTTTTTACCTTCACGCTATATCCCACATATAGTAGGGTAGGCAGAGGGAACCTGAAAACGTAGAGTGGGAATCGAAGCCACAATCTGTCGCATTTACTCTCGCATGCTTGTGCCTCTGCGCCACGACAATAATTTAGATACAATCATTTTTTAAGGAAGAATCGAACCCACTACCAATCTTGCTTACAGTCGAACGTTGTCCCAGTGTACTATGATCTTAAAAATAACATTCAAATTCAGATTTGCTATCAAAATTCATTTAAAAAAATATATAAACATATATTCAATAAAGTGTCAACTATTAAACTTTAAAAGTTTTACTATACGATGTGAAAAACCCTTGTTACCGTTTAAATATATGGCTTTAATTGTATCGTAAAACTTAGTTTACAATCACGAGCCATAGTGTGTAGGCGTGTGAATATATTATTGTTACTATTTACTTTTTTACATCTGTCGTGGCGCAGAGGTACAAGCAACTGTAAACGCGACAGGTTGAGAGTTCGAATTCCACTCCAAATGAAAATATTGACTAATTACATGGTAAAGACTGGTTACAAGGTAAAGAGGTGTTGAGTTCCGCCACTTAGCACGAAATGCCGAAATTCGGTGGAAAGGGGAGCGAGGATATCTTAAGAGAACAGAGTGTCTTAACACTAGGTTCTCAGGTTCCCTCTGCCTACTCTGCTATGTGCTCCGATTACTCCTTTAACCGATTTCACAAAAAGGAGGTGGTTCTCAATTTTACTGTTTTTTTACATGTTATACCGCATATTTTTTTAAATGTCATGATTCTTTTTTTATATGATTGATAATACTTCTGTTATAGTTTTTGAGTGACATTTGTTCTTCTTAGTGTATTGCTAGAAGTCGATTTTTATTAAAATCTTAATTATTCAGCCAGTGGTATACTATATAGTATACAGTGGTATACACAGCGGTGACATAACATATATTGGGTTCGATTCTCACTTAGAGAAAACTCGATGTAAAGAAAAATTGGCACTAAATAGACACTTCTGTAAGATAACATTTATATAATATTCTCTATTTAAAAAAAATGCATACTCTTACCTTTTTCTAACTTAAAACATATTATTTTAGTAATACAGTTATTGTGTTTCCCAATATTTATATTTACGGAACCGTTGGTATTTTGAGCGGAACTTAAGTGTCCATCAGAGGATGTTTGAGATGTGAGGTATAACCGGTATAATGGACATGACCGCTTCGTTCCTATCGTTTATGGTTTTTAAATAGTACAATTTGAATGATTATGTTTAAATTATTTTCATTTCTTAGGTAAAACAAACCGCGGAGTTAGGTTCCGCAACCCAATAAATAATGTGTTATAATTAAGCAGAAAATGGAGATTGGAATATCTTAACTCTACGTTCCATTTGAATCATTTATATAAGGATATGAAAAAATGAAACGCAATCTAAAAATCATTTTTTGAAGATAGTTAAAAATTCATAATACATAAAAGATATTAAATTAACTTCTTGATATATAATATTTTTAAGACAGGGAGAGTAATAACGGCTTATGTTTTGTTCTTTTATATTTACATAAATTGTGCGAGAATATACAAATTAAAGACACAATTCTATTTTCGATTCTCTACACAATTTTAAATATACTAGTGTGTGTAATAGCTATGTATGTATATGTCACTTTATATAAACATGGATGTCAAACCATGGTAGTGTGTGTAACATTTGTTTTATTAATTTAATATACTTTTTATGTATTATTTTTAAAAAATGTTAGCATTCTGCACTCCTTCTCTATATAAAGTATAAGTGTGCCAAGTTTCATGCTTCTCCGTCCGCGTAATTTTCGTAAAAATGGGTACAAAGGTTTTGCTTCACGTATTTATATATACGAGTTGTCTTTAAGAATCTATGTATATGTCGCTTTATACAAACGTAAATGTCAAACCATGTTAGTGTGTGTAACATTTATTTTATTAATTAAATATACTTTTTATGCATTATTTAAAAAATATATTAGCATTCTGCAATCCTTCCCTATATAAATTATAAGTGTCAACTACTAAACTCAAAAAAAAAAAACATAATTCATGCTCCTCCGTCCACTTAATTTTCGTAAAAAGGGGTCCAAAGTTTTTGCTTCACGTATTTATATATAGATAGCATAGATACTTTTAAAGTGATAACTTTCTTTTAAATATGAACATTTCAGTTTGAAATCACTACCAATGCAAGCGATTACATAAATGACAGCTACACCACGACAGTTTCCAACATTTTTTCTTAAACTTATAAAAGAGAGATAAGATGTACGAACTAAGCAACTAAGTTACTTTTTAATTTACTTTACATTTTTTATATAAAACTTTTGAATTTTTGACTGCGAATGATTAATATCATTTTTTTGTGATGACCGTTCGTTCTTGATTTTATCTTTAGTTACGTATTTTAAGTAGAACACAATAACTATATAGTGATAAGTAATGAGTAACTTAAAATTAATTATAGTTTAATTATAATTGATTTTTAGTAAGATAACAAAGGCTAAGACAAGGCGCGGCGTTGAGTTCCGCAAATGAACACGCAATGTCTGGAATTCGGGCAGGAAGTGGGAAACGGATTGTCTTTACTACTACTACTACGTTAGTAATTCTAACATTACCATTTTATACTTGTATCTCTACGCTTTTTCTGACCTAATAGAGTAGTTACAGAGAACCTACGTAATGGCATACTTTCCACTCAAATTCAGGACATTGCGTATTAACTGGAGGAACTCAACACCGCGCTATGTCTTACCAGTACGGAAAAATGACAATATTTCGAAATATAATTATTCCTCAGAGTGGAAATCGAACTCACAACCACTCCCGTTTACAATCAGACGCTGTTCTACTGCGCTACGATGACCTCATATAATTCCTTATGGGATAAAGTTTATTTTATTATAGAGCCCTCTCTTGTAATATAAACGCTTTCTTTAGACAATAATTTAACTATAATTATTCCCGCGAGTAGGAATGGAACCCAACACAAATCACATTTACAGTCGCTGTCCCACTGCGCCACAATAGCCTCGACGATTTTGTAAAATAGATAAAAAGTATACCTTTTTGTCTCTTGAAGTAATTTAAATATTAGCAAAATTCAAAATCAATACGAAGTCCAACAGATTAATAATTAATAAAGGTCCTATAATAACAGGCCTCTACAAACTAAGTACACGGGTTCGATACCCAGAGGAGACAACTTCTCTCAATAACAAGCGCCCGACAAATTATTCAAATTTGCGGGTTGATGTTAGAATTGTTTGCTAGTGAAAGTTTGATGCTATATAATGCTATGTTTTAGGTTTTTTTAAAAGTGGATTTTATTTTAGAATTGACTGTTTTATGTGATTGATTTTTTAAAAATTATATATTGTAAGGTAGTTGAAAAATTACCCAGCAAGAGTGGGACTCTTCAACTTTACAAGGCAGTGTGTTATAATCAAGGTTCACGCCAGTATACCTAATACTCCATATATCCAGTTGTAATACAAGTGCGTGGTGCTAAATAAACATAGTGAACTAAAGGTGTTTTTAAATACCGTGGTCTTTTAATATATGTTTTACAATTATTATTGCTTATTTTATTTTGAATTTTATTTGTATGTATAATATTAAAATAATTTGCATAGAATTAATTTTTTATTTTCTTTTAGTTTTATGCTTTCTCCTCAGCGGGATATTCAAAGTAATTATTTATTTTTAGCTATGTATAACGTAAAAATAGTTTAAAAGTCTATAAATTTGGCTTTTTATAACAAAAAGCCTAAAAAATCGAGGTTCTCAATTCGATTGCATTTTTTTTGTGTGTCACCCTATTGCTTGGTTAAGTGATATTGATGACATTTTTATATATGCTATTAGTTAGTGCTTCTAATGAAATTTTGTAAAGAGTGTATTTTTTTAGCTCCACGCTGTATCCCGCATATAGCAGGGTAGGTAGAGGGAACCTGAGAACATAGTGTTAAGACACTCCGTTCTCCACTTTCCGCCGAATCGAGGCATTAAGATGAGGACGAGTAATTTTTGAGTTATTTGTAATACTTTAACTTTTTAGTGCATGTTATTTGAAGTATGTCTTCTTTTTTGTTTATTTTTTTTAGCCTTCAAATACATAGTTGAAGAGAGTTAAAAGTAAAAAGTACTCATTTCATTTATGTTAGCGTTACTCGATTTTGCAAGACGTAGAATTTTATTATTAGACGTAGAATTTTACGTTTTTCATTATTTCCTTTTCATTTTTATATACCACTAAAACGAGTAAGACGCTAATAATTCTATGAACCCATTAAAAGCGAATAAATAATATTTTAACTATTATTGTTCAAGTTAACTATAAAATTTTATTCACTTTAGAATTTTTATATTCATGTATACTTCGTATATACATGGAAGTAAGACGAAGAGAACCTAGTGGTAAGACACTCCGTTCTCCATTTTCTATTCAATTATAAGACACGTTTCATATGGAACAACCAAACGCGTTTTGTCGTATAATACAAGTAAAATATAATTAAATAAAGACATTGTTCGGCTCATTAGTCAGTAATTGCGTTAAGATAGTATAAATCAAGAGGTCTGTAAATTTAAAAATAAACATATATATTTTTTGACGCTAGTCCTGGCGCAGAGGCACAAGCGGCCGACTGTAAACGCGACAGGTAGGGGGTTCGATTATCACTCCGGGAAATGAAAATCTTAAATATTTATTAATTATTCATATTTAATATTTTCATTCCCTCGCTCTAGTAATAAGGAAATGCGCGATGTGGAGTTTCGCCAATGCCTCAATTTGTCGAAAAGTGGGGAACGGAAATCTTAGTAGAACGGAGTGTCTTAACACTAGGTTCTCAGGTTCCCTCTGCCTACCTACCTACTATTTTAGGGATACAGCGTCAAGCTAAAAAAGTACACATACTTTTAGTGGTAATTCCACCTATTCCAATAGTTGTTTGAACGGGCTGGTCCCGCGGGAAATGTACGCGATTATCGAAATCATGGTTGCCTTAAGCAAACATTTGGGGGTCTTTATGTTTATTAATATTTGTGTTTACTTCAATAGTTTGGTATGCGTAAGCGAAGAGGCAAAGGTGTTCTTTTAAAATTACAATATTTTATAGCAACTTATTGTTTTGATAATTCTTTATTCAGCCTAAATTCTTTTTTCACTTTCTTTTATTACTCTCACTTGTATTTTACGGCGTAGAGTTCCATCCCTCAGTACGCAATTTCTCAACTATTATGTGCGGGATACAGCGTGAAGCTGTAACTTGTATTGTTCAAAGAATTTACTTAAGGCAATCTATCAAAAATTAAGTAAGAAAATCTAGCAACGGTTTTTTGACCGATTGTTGTCATCTGGTTTGCTTGAAGATTTGCGTTCGTGTCCGAATCCGATGAGAATATTTAATATTTTCATATCTAAGTACTCATAACTAATATATTTGCCATGACGTCTAAGTATAGAAAAGATAATAAATAGGTTTTAGTTAGTAATTAATTCAAATTTAAATAATGCACCTTTTAAATATTAAATGTGTAGATAGATGTATATTACATAAAGGGACATAATTAATATTTGGCAAGCCTCAGAGATGGGACCTTACACATTATGGTACCATAGGTCTATTCTTTCTGTCAGTACCGTCAGTACACATTGTCGTTTTGATGTATTACCCCTATAAAATACCCTTTTCTCATTATTACAGTGCATAAAGACAACAGACAGCTGACAAGTATAGCTTAATTAGAAACGCTAAGCTCAAAGGAACTAGACTCGTTACGTTGAATGACGTTTGAGTGTGTGGCGGGGGTTCCCCCTCTTTGTTTTGTTTTAATGTATTTTTGATATTGTTTATTTTATATTTTGAACTGGTTTATTTTGGTATTCCTGTGATAGAAAGAAAATGCGACATTAAAAAACAGAAATATATGTATACTTGTAAGAAAAAGTGAGACAATATTATATTTGTTTAATGATAACTATTACTTGTAACATAACAAATAGGAATAAAATATAAAGTAGAAAGTCATTTGTAAATTTTCGTAATTTTTATCGTGTCTTTCGTCGTCGTCTTATCGTCATTTCTTTTTGTATCGTGGCGCTTACTGAAGTGTACACAAACCGCAACTCACTTCGTAATAAAATATTGCTTACACTGGATGTAGTGGATGAGAGCTTAAATATTACTACTTTCAAATTATTTATGATTTTTAAAGTGTTGGCCACAAATTATTTATGTAAAATAATATTGTTTTTAGTCCAACAAAAAAAAATATATTTTGGCAAATATGAAAATATTGGTTATTTTTAATAAGTAGTAGTAATATTTTACAAAAATCTGTTGTAAAAGAAAAAAAATATTCCTCTAAAGTAACTTCACAATACAGAACTAAAACTAAAATTCTGAACACAAAAAGCGAAAAAAGTATGACAATATCAGGTGAAAAACTGAAAAGAGAGTGTTCGCATGATATGCGTTGAGTCTCGTAATACGTGTCATTATCGTCTCAGGCGCGAGGCAATTCCGCTTGAATCCTCTATAGAGCTTACTTGTGGTCGAAGTTATAAGCTTTTGGCCTTATTATGTATGTATATTTTTGATTATGTTTTTGAAGTGTACTTTTTATGATGGGTAAAAAATGTTAAACTCGCGTCAGGACATGTGACCTGATCAAAAATTTGTAAGACGAAATTGTCATGTTTGTGTTCGATAGCGAATAAATGAATATTGTATTTTAACACATACATATGTGATAGTACATTTATACTGATAATTCAAGCAATTCGTGCAAACTTATTCCCTAACCATTCCGAAATATCAAAAACGTACCACGTCAATATTCAAGTTTTCATGCCGGCATACCTGGAGTGCAACCCGTAGATTTTTCATCGTCCCTTTTTTTTAAATGAGTTTATACATTTAAATTATGCAGTAAATGGTGAAATATATTTATTTAATAAAGATGTAGTTCATTATATAATGATAAATATTATGTTATACAATTTAAATATAATTCCAGTGAGTGGGGGACTGAACCTAAAACCATAACGCTTCATTATACTAGTCATTTACTACACTACGCCACGATAGGCTTAATTTTCTGGACATAACTATGCAATACTGATACAAATATTCATATTACATAATTGAAATATATTTAATATATTAAAAGTACAAAATCGCTTTCCTCTTGTATTTTCAGCTCTCAACTAAAACAAAAGACATCAGTCATAGGTTCTAGCAAATCCCTTGTCTGTCAAATCTGCACGATATGCCAACTGTACGCAATGCGGTGACCACACTTTGTAAAAAGTAGGATATTATGGTAAAAATTATATAAAAACAGCTTTATTTATCTCACATAGCTGGGTAGTCAGAAAAAACCTAGAGTCAAGACACTACGTCTTTCACCTTTCATCCGAAATTACGTATTGAATAACGCATCTTAACGCCACGGTTTCCCTGAGTGAGAGCGATTCCCCTGAGTGAGAATCGAACCCACAACCAATTGTGTTAGCAGTCAGTCGTTATTCCACTTTATGCTAGTAATTTTAATATTAATTTTAATAGTGGGTACATATTAATTAAAAAAAATAATTTATAAAAAGAATCATATGACGAAAATCCTCAAAGTATCATTAAAACTGTGTCCTTAATGAGGAGTTATATTAAATTAATTCCAGTCGTTAATTTGTAGGTTGCATGTTCGAATTTTTTGTGTTAAATTACACTTTTTCAAGCGGCCGTTTATATTTAATTGAAGCACTTGTGACGTGAGAAGTTAATTAGCGGTAGTTACAGTAGTTTTTGAAATTTCTACTTTGGCTTACTAGTACATTATACATATATAGCTCAATTTACCCTTGATTGGGGTATATATTGATTTTTATTAGTTATCTAAGCGCGGAGTTAAGTCCCGCCAGTAAAACAATGTCTGGTTTTAAGTTTGGATGGACAGAGGAGAACAAAGTGTGTTAACAGTAGTTAGCGTATAAAGCGTGAATATTGAAAGAACTTAAAAATTTTATATTAAAAATAGTTGTAATAAAATAAAAAAAATTCTATAGATATACATAAAATGTCTCCTTTTAAATAACATATTATGATTTTTCCTATTATATTGGTAGTTCTTCTAATGTAAGTTGAGTTTAGTTTCTTGGATAGGAGTGAGTCAGTAAGTCCTTACACCCACGTCTCCGAGCAGGCCGTAAAAAGAGTCTCATCACTCTTGACTTCACGATGTACCTTGAAGGCTCTCCCTATTGAATTCATTGAAAATTGAGGCAGTGCTCATAGCCTCGGCTAGTGGCGGTCGAGAAGGAGCATCGTGAAGTTTTAGTGGGTATGCAGCCGACTTACATTTACCGTTTTGGGAGCTCCACATAACTCATCTGAGTCCCTAATCGAGTAATTGAGGCTTACCCCAACGACACAGGGGCTGGTCTGACAAAAAAATAAGTAAACTAATTTATAATAATCTTATTCAATAATTTTGATTTATTCAATGTGAAGGAGATTTAACGATCTAGTAAGGTTAGAGTATAACCTAATCTAAGTTTGACTTTTTATTTAGCCATTACATGACAATTTTTCGTTTACCGACTAACAAAAAAGTACTAAAATAACTTTCAATTAGGCTAACTGCTTAAAAATGTCGTCCATATATTCATAAACTGTCCTTTTTCAAGGAAAAAACAAAACTAGTGTTTGTGTCAACTTAGTAAAGTGTATAAAGAGATGGAGTAGATAAGTATGGTGTTTACTTAGCAAATGTTGCCGGCGACAACCAGTCATTATAGAAATTATACTCTTTTATTATATATCCAGAGGTCATCGTGGTGTAGAGGGACAGCGTCTGCCTGTAAACACGATTGGTTTTCGGTTCGATTTCTACTTAGGGGAATTACTATATTTAAACTACTATGCATGGTCTGCGCTTGTAAGCCAAAACGCGGCGTTGAGCTCCGCCACTTAACACGGAATGCCTCGAATTTGAATAAAAAGTGAATGGAGTGTGATGATATAGGTCCACTCTGGATATGTGCGATAGCGCATGAAGCTTATTTTTTGTTATATCGTCTATATATTTTTTCGTATATTTTTTTTGTATCATCATCGTACTAGCCAGAACTTGGTCATAATAACTTTTATGTTATATCACTAAAATTCAAAAAATGCATTAAGCTCATTGGCAACGCTATTGGTTGTTTTAACTTGATGCCATTTAGTTTTAATACCTTTAATCAATTCTTATTCAGCTTCATTATTTTTTCCGTATATTAGTGTAGGCAGATAATCCATTCTCCGCTTTCCACCCAATTTCGAGACATTAAATGCTATATGGCGGAACTCAACGCCGTGCTTTGTAATAACAACCATTGCTGCGATAACCTGTTTAAATGACCCAAATATTTACTTCCTAACCAGTATCGTGTGAACTGGCGCATCTAAAACAAGAAGTCATGCTTCACTTTATATATTGATGTCCAAATAAACGTTAACGATTTCACAATACAATAGTGACGTTAGATTTTACGGTAGAATAGAATTTTAAATGTTTATACAACGTGGTCAAATATTTGATTTGGTTACGGTGGCTGAGTTAAAACATAAGTGAACATGTGAGATGTAAGAAAGTTCACGGTTTCGCAATTTATTATGTATATAAGTGAAAAGACAGTGTAAGTTCTTTGGGTATTCAATACAAACTTTTATATACAGCTATTATTTACGGAATAAAGGCACTATAATAAATAATAAATAAATGACAGTGTGGGTTCGATTCCCACTCCAGGAAATGTAATTTTTCGTTTCCTGGGTTTGGTAACAGGGCAAAGCGCGGCGTTGAGTTCCACCACTGAGCACGCAATGCCTCAATCCGGCGGAAAGCGGGGAACGGAGTGTCTTAATATTAGGTTCCCTCTGCCTACCCTGCTATATGCGGGATACAGCATGAAGCTATGTATGTATGTATGTAAATGCCAGCAAATAGCAGGATAGTCAACGAGAACTTAGTGTCAAGACACTCTATATTCCGTCCAATTTTGAAACCTTGCGTTGAATGGCGGAACTCAACGCCACGCTGTCTTACTAGAGCGGAGATTCATAATCATTTTTCATTGCTTTACGCTGTAACCCGTATATAGCAGGATAGGCAGAGGGAACCTGACAACTTATTGTTAAAACACTCTCTCTCACTCGTTCTCATTAGATTTCCGTCCCAATAAGCGAAAATATGAAAATAGTTTAAGTATGTGAGCCTACAACTATTCGCGTTGAAAGTCAGATATTGTTCCACTGCGCGACGATGGCTTCGATACACAAAAAAAATATATATTAAATTAAATATTTATCGGGACCAACTTATATTTATTAGTCAAAGTACATAATTTTTTTATAATTTGTAGCCTATGTGTTATTCTCATCTATAAATTATATTGCTGTAAAGCTTCATCTAGATTTGGGCAGTAGTTTTTGTGTGAAACAGTAACGAACATTCTATCTAATTCAAAATTTTCAACATCTAATTAAAAAGTTTCGCATTTATAATATAAATCGGATATACAGACGCAGCGTTGGGTTACGCTATTCATCATGTTATGCCTAAAATTGGGGTAAAAATGAAGGAAGAGTATTTTAATATTAAAACTTGGAATGCTAAGTAATTTCTTCTGTATAAATATTTCCCCAATCTAAACAGGACGCTGTTAAGTTCTATCTCTTAATCGAAGAACACCGCAATTAATCATACAATGGTAAAAATCGTTTCACATTACTCATACTAATTATTCATTTATTCATTGTTTGTTGTAAATCTATAAAAGACACATATGTTTATAAAAAATCTTTTGAAAACCCCTCTCATATCTCACTAGATTGAATCCAACATAATTATGACAAAGCGTTAAAGTGAAAAATAACCGGCGTACAATTTTTCACGCCTTACAAATCCTTTTGTGGGTAAAAAAAATATAATAAACGCGTGTGTTTCAGGACAATATGTCAAAATTATGTAAACGATTACAATTGTTAAGCACCCTTATCAATGAAATGTATTTATTTTTGAATTTTTATATGAAAAACGGTCCTAATTGAACATTTTTTGGCATCTTTTTTCGCATTGCAGGGTATTTAGGGAGTACCTAGTGTCAAGATATTTCGGTCTCTACTTTCCTCCCGAAATTCCAGACATTGTATGTCAAATGGCGGAATTCAAGGTCGTGCTTTTTCTTACCATAGCGCAGAAATTTAAATACTTTAAATATTATGACCATTGCGAATGGGAATCGAACTCACAACAAGCAGCGTTTACAAATAGACGCTGTCTCACTGCGCCACGATGGAAAATATCTCGTATCAAGTTGCAGTGGATTTATTTCTATATATGTCTATAAATTGGTTTGATGTTTTTAAAAATATCACAAAATTTTGGAGAATTACATTTAAAATACGTTTGACGTATTACCATACCGATTTTACAAGAAAATCATGGATAGCAAGAAGTAAATCATACACAACACGGATAGAAGGGAGGTAAGCCGTCGTTGAGCAGTGGGACAACGTCTTATCCACATTTTCACATCTGCCCTCTGGTATGACAAATTACGGCGTTAAGTTCCGTCCCTTAACACACATTGTTAAGTCGAATTTAGATAGAAAGCGGAATACAGAGTGTCTTAACACTAAGTTCCTCTAACTACCTTGCTGTGCAAAAACCACTAAATAGTTATAAAATTCCAATTCCCAAAACCACAGTATTAGTTCACGTTTAGTTATTTGATTAGTATTTATCTATGTATTTACGGTTAACAATTATAAATTTATAATGATTCTGTTTGTTAATTGAATATGTAATTAGTATACAGTACACAGAATCTGTGTTGTTTGATTTTCTATATGTTATTTAGTGGGACAAATTTTTTTTATGTTTAATATAAAGATTACAATATGTAGTAAATCGCTTCGTTTTTTAATATTGATATTAACTCTGGAAAGAGTCATATATTTTAAAAGTCATAGTCCGTATTCAACTTTATGCCTGAATTCAAGACATTGCGTGTTGAACGGCGGAATTTTTAACTAGCATGTATTTTAACTAACTCCCAAAAAATATATATACGAAAATATACACACACTAAAATCAAAAAATAAAGTAGAATTCAGAACCTCATTTTTCGATTTTGGTTAAAAACCTTTTTTTATAAACGAGAAAGAACGTGTAAACTCTAATACTTGCTAACTTGTTGACTATGGGTTATTATCTTAAGCTGTTAATGTTGTATGGGATACATTTTTTTATTTTTAAACATCCTCTCCGAAGGCGACATTCGAAATGTTTGCCTAATATTTGTGTTTTGTAACCGAGCTTTTGGGAATAGTTATTAACTTTCTATTTTTCGTCTTATTATTGATTGTTGAGACAGAATTATCAATACATCGTGGCGCATTGGCATTGATAGCGTCTGACTGTGAGTGCGATTCGTTGTGGGTTAGAATTCTACTCGGAAGAATGACTATTTTTAAATTATTTTCATTTAGAGTTTATTCTAATCGCCGGCTACTCGGCCGCTGGCGACTGTAACTTACTATAGTTTACTTGTATTTTATGTCGCTCGGCTCGGTCTTCTGGTTATAGTTGCCCATGTTTTGGCCGCCGGCGACCGCGTTGCCGACGACTAGTTGACAGTGTGTATAAGCTCTTATCCGCTGTGATGGCAAAGCGCGGCGTTAAGTTCCGCCGTGTATCGGATTTAAATGGATAGCGGTTAGCGACGTGTCTTGATACTCTCTAACCCATATGTGTGAGATAAAACATTAAAAAAAAAAAAATTTACATCTATTCTAGAAATAATAGATTTTTCTTATATTATTATCAGCCCGTCTCAGTCCAGAGATGGGATAGGCCCCTTTAAAGCTTCGCTCCAAATTGTTGCTAACCATACTTCACGAGATAGGCATGTTCAGCCATAGGTTGTAGGGCAGTATATCCATGTACGTATATTATATATATAGGGACTGTTTTACTATTACGAAATAACATCCTTTTCTTTTTTAATCCATCTTCATAATTATATTATAAAATATCATCAAATACCACGCCAGGAAATTAAAATATTACCTAATGTTTAGTGTTCTCATTTCCTCGCTCTGGTAACAAGGTAAAACGCGGCGTTGAGTTCCGCCACTCAGCACGCAATGCCTCAATGGCGCAATGGCGGAAAGTGGGGAATGGAAATATTAATAGAGAACGAAGTGTCTTACACTAGGTCCTCTGTTTCCCTCCGCCTATTATGCTATGTGCGGGATACAGCGTGAAGCTAAAAAAATCATTAAATGTGAGTGGAAATTGAACCTTCAACCATTACGCACTGAACACGCTGTCCAAGTATATAATGGTCTCTTAATATAAATACCACATGAAAAAGATCCTCCGAACAACCCAAGTGTATCAACAACTTTATGATAATACCTTTTTTTATGAGCAAGAAAACTCTGAATTTGTTCGGCGATTAAGCAAAAAGATTTGTGGTGGAAGTTCCTCGGGTATGTCTCTCGAAACCTGACGGAAATTAATGTTACAACGATTTAGGTGATTAATGTTAAGTCACGCGAGTACCTTTTTTTTTATACTTTACTATTGTATTTATCTTTGATTGAGATATATTTCGATGCAAATCCTAGATTTGTTCAGTGATTTGTCATTATTTGTTAAGTAGCGGAGCTCAACGCCGCACTATATTTTACCAGAAATATGATAATTCGTCAATCACATTTATATATATATATATATATATATATATATATGTATTTTATATTATATATATATTTGTAGCATGTTTGAAATGTATGTAATTGAACATGTTGGCTGTTTGATATCCTGATGTAAAGAATATTCTTATTGATACTAAAAATATTTTCCTGATCTGAGTATAAAAAGTCGTTATAGAAAAGTGCAAGAAAATTACATATCACTTCTAGAAATAAGAACATTTTAATCTTAACATCTACTAAAGATAAGATAGTCAGTATATCAAAAGGTCAGAACTTAGATGCCACCAGTTGAATCGTTTTGGTGTGTTTGTAGCATCAGGCTTTATCCTGTTTTGCAGGTTAGTCATGCTTGTAACCATTTTTTTTAGCTTCACCCTGTATCCGCATATAACAGGGTAGGCAGAGGAGACCTGAGAACTGACCTGGTAAGACACTTCGTTCCCCACTTTCCGCCGAATTAAGGAATTGCGTGCTGAGTGGCTTGTAACCATTATGTATTCATTTTCATTCTGTATATTTATCAATTGTCTACTGAAAACTTTCAGACAGGATTTGAATCTACAACAACTAGACAACATTCAATCTTGAACTAACACCTCAAAATCCGAGAGTAAGGCTAACTAATGAATTCACAATTGAGAACAATCGAGTACCAAACTTCGTGGCAACTCCACGAAGAATACAGCAATTTAAAAGGATATATATTTTCAAGCGTTTTCGAGATATGCGGCGTTTATCGGACCACAATTTATTGTCTTCGCCTTGAGCAAGAATCTACTCTTTTAAAGAAACATTCAGGAGAGAACCCTATATTTTATTCTGGTTTCGGTTAATTTTAACAAGACTGGTAAAACAATTTGGGCTTACCTTCGTAAGTTATTAGTATGCTTTCTTAAGAAATGAAACTTTTGGAAAATATAATTGTTTTTGGGGAAAATGAGGGGTTTTCATTCGCTAATTAATGTCCTGAAGTATATGAAAGTCTAGTCTTGGAACATGATTTCTATAAATTTTTACTTTTTTTCCAAAAAAAGTTGACATTACAGAAAAAAAAAATCTATGTTTAAAGGACTAGGAAGGACTTTATTATTTATTTTATTTTAACTTCACGCTGTATCCCGCATATAGCAGGGTAGACAGAGGGAATCTGAGAACCTAGTGTTAAGGCACTCCGTTCTCTTTCAACAAATCCGTTCCCCACTTAGGAAGGACTTAATTTCTATAATTTTTAACTTTTCTTAGTTATGTTTTATAGAGGATATAGAGACATAACACTGTTTTCTTCATTTCCTACACACACGAGGCGAGCATACAGCCTAGTATTGCAGTATTGTGTAGCATTAAAATATATGACGATGATATAATATACGCCTGTCGTAGCGTAAAAGCACAAGCGTGCGAATGTCACGCGACAGGTTGTGGGTTCGATTCCCACTCCAGGAAATGTGAAAGTTTAGTATTTTCGCTTCCAGGGTTTGGTAACAAGGCAAAGCGCGGCGTTGAGTTCCGCCACTCAGTACGTAATGCCTCAATTCGGCGGAAAGTGGAGAACGGAGTGTCTTAACACTAGGTTTTCAGATTCCCTCTGCCTATCCTGTTATATGCGGGAAACAGCGTGAAGTTAAAAAAAAGTTAATTAATATCATATCATAAGACAGCGCATCAATGAATTTCGTCACTCAATACGTCAAAGTCCGGGGCGGAAAGCGGCGAACGGAGTGTCTTGATAAAAGGTTCACAGTGACTTCCATGTTACTTTATATAATTAATTAATTTATTTTTTAATTCACTCTTTGTTCATCATAGTCGATTTAATATAATTGAACAATTCTAGAGATAATAAAGTGTTTAATCCCTATCTGCAAACGAAATGAAAACTAAAAAAACTATAATATAACTAATAAATAAGTGAAGTCACGTACATACTACAGTTCAGCGGCAGCTTAACTCAAATATTGTCATAACTCCGGGATTTGTTTAATTTGACACGGCGACGCCATGTCTCTGCGCCATAGATTAACCGGAAGATATGATAAATGATTAATGTTACTTAAAATTCTAAGAGGCCTGTCATCGCGCAGACGCACAAGCGTGCACCTGTATGCGACAGGTTGTGGGTTCGATTTTTACTCCGGGAAATGAAAATATTAAATTATATTTACTATTTTCATTTCCTCGCTCTTGTCACAAGGCAAAGTGCGGCGTTGAGTTTCGCCGCTCATTCAGCAGAGAGTGGGAAATGGAAATGTTATAAGAGAACAGAGTGTTTTAACACTAGGTTCTCAGAGGTTCCCTCCGCCTAACCTACTGTGAGCGATATATAGTGTGAAGCTAAAAGAAAGAACAGGAATAAAATCCCATCAAATATGGGAGATATGGTAAATGATTCATATTCGATTCTAAAAATGTTTTTCATATGAACAACATGTTGTATATACAACATTTTATCCTTTTCATTTTTTTTTACCTTGTATCCCGCATTTAAAAGGGTAGGCAATGTGAGCCGGAGTACCCAGTGGTAAGACATTCCGTTCGCTTTCAACAATTCCTTTCACTAATTTATATTAAATAATTATTATATATTTTGATATAAAACAATAATAAATCTCTTATCTAAATGATGTTCATGAAAATCCAACGCACAAACAAACATTCTCTCTTAATTAACACTGTAAATATACAGTTAATCTTTGGCCCGCTGCAGTTTGAGATAAGCTGGCCAAATAGAGAATCTTGGTTACATTTTATGAGTTTATTACGGGTAAATGACCTACTTTATTTGGTCGGATTGGATTTGTGAAATTCTTTCGTTTTATATGAGTATCTTTTTATCATTAAAGATATTATTACTTAATTAATTTTTTGCTTTTTTTCATTTATTATAGGCAGAGATAATCTTTTATACTGCCTATTTTTAGGTAATTTGTGTATTTGGTGGCGGAATAAAATGCTACGTTTGGTCTTACATCAAAGAAATTAATACAATAAAAGAAATCGAATGCTATACAATTATATTATAAATTCATAGTAGTAATATTACTGTTTTTATATTTTTATAATCAAGATTCTTTTTGTATCTATCGAGTTAGGCAAAGCAGTGGTACCTCCATCTGGATGGTCTGTTTAAGTAAAACTCTTACAGTTATAAAAAAATACATGAAAATTAAACAAAGTAAATAAAAATAAAATGAATAAATACAAAATAAATAAAACCTATACAATTTATTGTTATGTTTACTTTAATATGAGCGTAACTAGCTATTTTATTGGTGATCTACAGGAAATCATCAAAATCACTGCCGATTTGTTAAAAAAAATTATTGATTAAAAAAAATATTTTTTCATTGCATCCCGCTTAACATGGCAGTGAAAGACGCTCCAATTTCCACTTGCAAAGACATTGCATGTTGAGTAGCGAAACTAAATGTTGAGCTTTGTTTTACCAAAATAATTTATATAAGGTCATATTTACGAGTGGGAATCGAACCCACAATCAATCGTGCGTATATTCAAACAATGTCGTACTGCAACTGATATATGGAAAAGAAGTAAAGATGGAAAAAAATGAGTCACACTACCATATGTTTGATATACACTTTTGTATAAAGTGATACACGCGTTGCTAAGGGAACGAGTATTTTACACATCACTGGGACTATGGTAGTATAAATACATTACTATTTAGGATATGAACCCGTTATCTATTACACATAATTGAATAAGTCGCTTTATTTTTATTTATGTATGCAATGCCTCAATTTTCGGCGGAAAGTGGGGAAATGTTAAAAGAGAACGGAGTGTCTTAACACTAGGTTCCTACCTCCCTCTGCCTACCCTTCTAAGTAAAGGATACAGCGTAAAGCTATTAAAACAAAGTTATTTAAGCTTATTATATGTTAGAGTGAATATTTATTGTAAATACCAATTTATTAGCAAAATTAGGTACATTCGAAATTAATTGAATATTATTTGGAAATTAATTGATGTCTATTGTTTAACTTGCTCATTAATTATGAATGTTTTAAATTATAAAGTATAGTGTTTATAATAATTTTATCTGATTTTAGTATTAGAAAAATATTAAAATTGCGTAACTGTTTGTAAACAAAATAAAAAGGTTCTTCAACAAAGGTACTTCACAAAAAGGAGGAGGTTCGAATTTTGACTTTTTACTGAGGGAACCAATTTTGATGATTCTTTCTTTAATTAATGCTTCCGAGGAGGTTTTTTTTGAATAACGGATGGCAGAAGGACCACCTGATGGTAAGTGGTTACCTTCGATTATGAACATCTACAACACCAGAGATGTTGTAAATGCGTTGCCGATCTAGAGAATGCAGATGGAATGAGAGGACAAAGTAGTAGTCTATTATAGGAACTACCACATTCTGGAAAAAGGGTAGGTGGGAGAGGGAAGAACCTGGCTTACATGCCATCAAACCGGAACACATCATTAGACATTTGGCGGTCTTGTCTTTCACATAATAGCCAGAGAGCCAGTACGAACCTCCTACCACCTAACTACTGGGATACCACTGGGATACTTATTGTATTCTTACCCCGTCTCCTCACAGGGAAAATATCTCATTTAAATCTTAATTAAGATCTGACGAGTAGTTGATGAGTTATTCGTAATAATGTTACTTTTATGTGCATTCACTTTTCTTTTTTTTTGTTAAAATTAAAGTATATATCCGCTACATTATGGTCACAGCTTTCCTAGATCTATTAAATAACAATGCATATTTTTGAGCAAAGTTTAGTTAGTTTTTGGTTCCAAACTAACAAATAACGTCTAAGAAGAGAAAAAAAAAGGAAATACATAGATTTGGCTCTAAGTTCTCTCCGCTACTACAAAAAGATCCTAATATAAGAAAAATATTTGTAAGTGTCTAAACCATTATGTTATGCCTAAAACGTAAATTACCTTTTGACCACAAATCTGTTGAGGCTTGAAGCTTATCTCTAGGATGTTACCGCAAAAGCCGTTACAAAAATTAGATAGAATAGTTTAGCAAATTATATAAATAATTTGTTTATTGTATTTTTATTGTATTTTTATTTATATTTTACTAAAGAGGGACTTTTTATACTTTATTTCGTTTCTTTATATATTTAAAAAAAGTTACTTTTTATTATTTAGTATGTAAAATGCTTAAAATATGTTCCACATGTATAAGGATAGGTAACAAAAATGGTGTTTAAACACTCTGTTTCTCATTTAATCGTAACTTAATCTAGTGATAAGCTAGTGTTCATTTGCCATTTTATTCAGTGTCTAGGTTCTCTTAGGCTAGGCTGAGTGAGTAAAAGCATGAAGCTACTTTTTTATACAGGAGACGCTGTAAATTAGTCTCTTTTTTACCGATCATTTCTCCTTCGTGTATTCTCCATATCACGTGACATTGATGAAGTGATTTGTGCTCAACTGGCACGTTCGAAGCCCCATAATAAAAATAAATCTGAACTGAACTATACAGGACGCTAGATGGCGGAAAGTAACGCAAACCTTTTGCTCACTTAATTAAAAAAAAAATTCAAAGTATTATCAAATACCGAAGCAGGATTTGAATTGACAATCACTGCAAAATATTTATATTAATTTTAAAATTCCATACATGAATATACTTCATTATCCAAACTAATAAGAAAGTGGCAGTACTAAATAAAACGCAAACGTTTGTGATACAGAGGACAAACATACAGACAGATCACACATCACATTTTTCTATCGACAGTAAACATTTGAGCGCTACGCTCATTTACAAATAACGTTGTCTTGTTAAAATGTGGTTGTGGACGAGCGTTTTTTAAACGTTCTATTGATTTTTTTATTATTATTTTTTGATTAGGTACCATTTTAAAAAAGAAAATGTTAAATTGTGTATGTATCATGTTGCTGACTACTAGATATCAATTAATTTCATTTTTATATTTATACGTGAAGGAAAACGGAAAAGGGATCCACCTTATTGCTAAAATTATGTCCGCATAATTAGGAAAAATATTTCCATACTCCTTCTTTGCCATAGTCAAAGTATATTAAAAAAACTGCAGTGCAATATTTTTTAAGACAATTCATTAGAAATACATTAAAGTAAGAAAATAAGTACAATATAAATTAAGATACGTAACAAATACACTTCTGTATTTTTTTTTTATGGATACCGGATGGCAAACGAGCAGAAGGACCGCCTGATGGTAAGTGGTTACCTTCGCCCATGAACATCTACAACACAAGAGATGTACTAGATGCGTTGCCAACCTAGAGGATACAGATGGAAAGAAGGATAATGTAGTAGTCCGCTATCGGAACCACCACATTTTGGGGAAAGGATGGGTGGGAAAGGGGAAAACCTGGCTTACATGCCATCGAACCGGAACACATCATAAGATATTTGGCGGTTCGTCTTTGACATGATAGTGGTCGCGAGCCAGACGGAGGACGAACCTCCTACCACCAAACAAACATAAAACAAAGTATAAAGTGTAAGAGTTAAATTAGAAACAAAGTCACTTCTGATTTATTGTTAGTCATGTATTAATAAATATTATAAAAAGAGAATAATCAATGACATTTTATTATTTCTAATTTAGGCAGAAAACAACAAGTTCTCTCCGACTATCCTGCTAGACGTGAAATTCCTAACAGGATAAAAAATGTATTTACTTTTTCTCATGTATTTTAAGTACAATAAAGAATATATAATAAAAATCAAGCGTTTTAAAAACCTCGTCTACCATACACCAAGTTCGTTAGCCCAGCACCTTAGCTCTAATGTGAATTCCAGCTCACTTTATCACTTCCTTGTAGCCGTTAGTAAACTTTTACATTGTGAAATATTCTTATGAAGCTTAGCCAGATTTAATGGAGATTTACACAAATAATGGCTTTTTCTTCTAAATATGAAGAAACGAGGTACGGTATAATAACCCTATGTATGTACAGAAGAGATTTGCCTAAATAAAAATTATTAATATGGATTCTAGACCCTTTTAGGTTATTATTCGTATACTTTTCCTTTTTTTTTTTAACTTTGAACTGTTTTCTACATAGTTGAGTACCAGTCAGAGTAAACTAAGTGTCACGTAAAATTCTCAGAAAAGAAGACACTTTATTCTCTACTTTCCTGAGAATTTTATCCAGAATACAGAGAACAAACTGTCTTTATTCTAGATTTTCTTTGACTATCCTGTTATGCGGGAAATGTAGTAGGGTAGTATTTTTCTGTGACTCAATTGTTTCAGGGACTCAAAATAAAAAAAATATATATTATAAACTCGCTGTAGCGCCATAATTAAAGAACTGAACTGAACTAAACTAGCTGTATCCTGTGACTTCTTTTACGTGGACTATAAAACTTAAACTCATGTTTTTCCTGTTTTCTAAAAATTCTTTCTCAGTACTTCCCTATACTTCTTAAGGAGTCACATACCAAATTTCAGCTTTCTATAGTTACTAGTTTACCAGTACGTTGTCTATTAATCACTCAGTAATGGCTAGCATTATTTATGTTTTGTATATACTAATTAAAAAGAAAAAGTTCAGTGATATTGAACCTATAACCCTTAATAACTAACCACTAGACTATAAGGCAGTAATAAATAAAATATAAACATTTCTAAATATTGCAAGAAAGATAATTATACAAGTTTGCGGGAACAAAACATTTGGCAAAGTTAATGGTACAAGTTTTATACATTCCTTTGTTTTACGATTTTCATCTAAATTAAGTGTTATTTGAAGACATATTAACTGTTTTTATGATGGAATAAATCTTTTTAGTTAATTAGAATTTTGATAAAATTTACTTTTGCTTACTTTGTGTAACAAACCTTAATTTCCTGTTAAACTGAAAAAAAATTGCCTAGCCTGGCGCAGAGACACAAGCGTGCGACTGTAAATGTGATAGATTGTGGGTTCAATTCCTACTCCTGGAAGTGTAAAAGTATTTTCCGGCTTTGGTAACAAGGCAAAGCGCGGCGTTGAGTTCCGCCACTCAGAACGCAATACCTCAATTCAGCGAAAAGTGAGGAACGGAGTGTCTCAACACTAGGTTTTCAGGTTCAAAAAAAAAATGGCCATTGCGGTTTAGTGGGATGGCGTCAGATTGTAAATATTGTGTGGGTTCAATTCTTATTCGGGCTTAATGATAACATTTAATTTATTTTTATTTCTCAGCGGAACTCAACGCAAAAGCGTTGAACTCCGCATGACATAAAAACATTGCTGGAATGCGATGCGACATGATGCGCCTTGTGTTCTATAAAACAAAACAAAAATAATAATTTCATATATAAACGTAATCAAAGAGAACGTGTCAAGACTCTCTGTTCTCCACTTTCCGCCCCAATTTTAGATATTGCGTAAATACAAGACGCGAATAACATTTTAATATTTTACAAAGTACTGAATACAATTCTGTTTTAACAAACACAGAATTAAACGAACAAAAAGCACTTTGAGTTTAGTGAAAAACTTACTGTACGTTGTTCTTAAAATACTCGATCTTATCAACTTTGTTAGGATACGACCATCCTTTTACGTTCTTTCTTGACTTATGTTACATTCTTATAGTGAAATCTAGAGTCAGTTATACGAAAAGTTTAGAGAAGAATTAACCTGTTACCCATTTTCTCTTTGTCTTTTTAACCGATTTCATAAAAGCAGGGGGTGGTGGGGGGTGCCTTTTTATATGTTACAGCATAACGTTTTACTGGCTAAATTGATTCTGATGATTCTCTATTTATATGATATCTCATAAATTAAGTTAAGATTTGGGTATTTTTTGAGGTATTCGTAACTATATTGGATGGAATCAAATTCCATAAAATGTTCTATATTGTAAAAGTAGTAAATTAAATAACATTGGTTGAGTTGAGTTTATTTTCAAATATTTCACTACTTTTTTATTATTTTTCTTACATTATGACTAAATCCACATCTTAAACAATAAAAACATTATCAAAAAAGCAGTTTTACGCTTTATCCTGCATAGCGGGGTAGTCAGAGAGAACCTAGTGTCAAGACACTCCGTTCGCGCTTTCTTCCGAATTCAAGAACACAAAGCTTCTTATATTTATGTCCCTAATTTCCCTATTTACTCGCGAAGGACGAAGGGTTATTATAAATCAAAACACGGAAGGGCAGTACTTGACGGCTTGAATGAGGTACTTTACTTGCAAATATTATTGTGAATTAATAATATTATATAACGTAAATCTTTTGAAGCCATAGTAGCAGAGGGACAACGTTTGTCAGTAAATTCGATCGACGATTATGAGTTCAAAGTCAAAGACTAAGTGAAAGTCAAATAATTTGATTCAAAATATGAAATTACATTCATTATTGACCAGTGGTGGCGCAGAGGCCCAAGCATGCAACTGTAAACACTACAGATTGTAGGTTCGATTCCCATTCCAGGTAATGTAAAATTTAGTATTTTCATTTCTTGGGTTTGGTAACAGGGCAAAGCGCGGCGTTGAGTTCCGCCACTCAACACGAAACGCCTCAATTTGGTGGAAAGTGGGGAACGGAAATGTTGAAAGAGAATGGAGTGTCTTAACACTAGGTTCTCTAGTTCCCTCTGCCTACCCTGCTATATGCGGGATACAGCGTGAAGTTAAAAAAAAAAACAAAAAAGTCAAAGTCTAAGTGAAAGTCAAATAATTTGATTCAAAATATGAAATTACATTCATCATTTTTTGAACGTCAAGTACTTTACTCAGGCGATCGACTATTAAATTATTTGCTATTTCACCCTCTGGTGAGACAAACCGAGGCGTTGAGTTACGCAATTCATTATGAAATTCAAATAGAAAGCAGAGAACGTAGTATTTTTATTGTACATTGTTCCTTCCTACTTTATATTGTTGGAATTATAGGGCGTCGTGGCTTAGCGTGATTAACTCAGAACAGTACTTATATATAACAGTACTTAGGTACTACTATGCTGTAGGGTAGGCAGAGAGAGACTAGTGTAAAGACATTCCGTTCTCCACTTTCTGCCTGAAATCAATACATTGCGTGTTAAATAGCGGAACTCAACACCGCGCTTTGTCCTCAAAGGGCGAAACTGAAATAATTTAAACATAATCTTTCCCCTTAGTGGGAATCAAACCCACATACATAACATATTAACTTTTTATATTGTTTATCTACAATTTATTTTTTTATATTTAATTTCAATATTCATATTAATATTTTTATAGATTGTACTAAAATATTTATATCAAATTCAGCGATCAAACGTTGCATAAATCGCATATAAAAGCAAATAGACTTTGATTTGCATTCAAAAATACTAAATTGGCTTCGTACCAAGCTATGAATAGAAAAATTGTGTTATACTACTATAGGGAATATGGGAAATATTGGTTAAATTTTCTAACGTTTTGAAACAAAATATTTTATTTTTGAATTGTTAAAATCGAGAACTGTAAAAGTTTTTGTAGTTTCAACGCCTGTCGTGGCGCAGAGACACAAGCGTGCGACTGTAAACGACAGGTGGGTTCGATTCCCACTCCAGGAAATGTAAAAGTCAGTATTTTCATTTCCTGGGTTTGGTAACAAGGCAAAGCGCGGCGTTGAGTTCCGTACTCGGCACGTAATGCCTCAATTCGGCGGAAAGTGGGGAACGAAATGTCTTAACACTAGGTTCTCAGGTTCCGTCTGCCTACCCTGCTATATGCGGGATACAGCGTGAAGCTAAAGAAAAATTACTTGTAGGTTCCATGTAAGTTCTTCAGGGAGCAGTATTTACACATTATGTGTCACAGCTATTTATAAAAAAAAATATTTCCTGCGAGGCCGCGTTCTAAAGTTTTCATATAAACACGGGTACGAATGCAATGTACTTTGGCACTATATATGAGTGCCATGGCCCCCAGGAAATTGTTACTGGCACTCATATATGGATGACATAGCACGCAATTTAACGTTTTTAATCGACTTCAAAAAAGGTGTGGACTATATTTTTTTATGTGTGTTACCGTAGAACATTTTATTGGGTAAGCCAATTTTGATGATTCTTTTTTTTATAATAGCTAGAACTTCTGGTCTAGTTGCATTTCAATTCATTAAAGTGCGTTACTTATAAACTTTAACAACATTAACACCTGCGGTTGCATTCGAGGAAATGTTATCAATTTGGGATTGTAGCGTCATTTGCGTGGACTATACATTAAGGTTTTACCAAAAAAAGAGATTTTAATAAAAATTACTACAAAATACAATTATTACGAATAGCTCATAAACTTGTCGTCAGATATTGACTAAATGTGACCATATCAGAAATATCAGCTATAATATATAAAAATTGGTTTTATAGTCAAAATGAGGTAACACATGATAAAAAACAATAGAACTGATAACTTCCTCCTTTTTGAATTCGTTTAAAAAATAATAAGAAAGAACCTCGTTAAATCGCATTTTGTCGAAGTCGCATTCTTAAGTTACGTTGTTTACTTTTGCAAATGATACTATTCAGTGTTCCTCCAAGCATTTGTTTTTACCTGCCGTTTAATGAACTCAAAGAGCATTGAGAACGAACGTCTTGTTATAGAGGGTGATATTTTTTATTTTTATTATTCCTTGTTTACGAGTTGCTTGTTTTACTTTGTTAGGTACTTTTAAACTGCGAAAACTAGTAATACAGTCTTTCTATCTACATTTTAAAACTTTTTTTTAAATATTATTTACAGATTTTAAGAAGGACCCGATAATCATTAAGGACCCGATAATCTGTGAAGGGCTCGACAATTTGGCGTTGCGTAGGGACGTTTTCTCGTTGTGCGTTCTCTACTGCATTTATCATCGTGAGTATTCCGGGGAACTGTTTGACCTGATTACGCACATTATGTTGCAAGCTACAGGACGCTTTCCTTGTCTTTTCCATAAAAAAAAACTACAAATATTTTTTTCCCTCAACTGAGATTCAAACTCGCAAACATAGCGGTCAAACTTATCAATTAAACCACAATAGTGTCAAAGCAATACTATTATAGTATCATTTTCCAATACCCACATCGGAATTTGCGACATGTCGAGAATCTCTCTCAATATATATAAATATATATATACAGAATGCTCATACATTGTTTCATCGAGTGTTGTCTATCCGTCCATTGAAATTTCATCACAGGTATCTATTAGACTAAGTGATACTTAATACGTTCTCAATTTATACATTTTGAACATCCTGTATAGCTCGTAAATGCAAATCGATTGAGTTTTACTTGTAGTTATTTTGCTGAACTTCATGCTTCATTTTCTACTTCATTCTGCTTAGTGAGGTAGTCAGAGAGAACTTAGTATTTAGACACTCCGCTCGCCAGGATGGCCTTTTAAAATTTTCTGTGGCTACCTTTTAATTTTTTAACATCATTCGACAACATTACAATGCCAACATAATTTAAAGCTGGACACGGTGGTTGTCGGTTCAAATTCTAAAATGAAAAATATGTACCTATTAATGTGAGGCCATTGTGCCACTGTGCATCAGCGTCTGACTGTAAATTTGATTGGTTCTGGGTTCAATTCCTACTCGAAGAAATGATTATATTTAAACTATTTTCTTTTCTCCGTTCTGGTAAGACAAAGCGCGGAATGTCTCATGTTAGGAAGGAAGACGGCGAACAAAGTGTCTTGAAACTAGATTCTTTAACTACCCTGCTATGCGAACTAATAAATCCTTAACGTATAATTAAGATTATAATAATATAACAAAATTGATCCTAAATAAAATGCACTTAAAATACCATTATTATGATAACTCAAAAACTACTCTTTAGATCTTAACGTAATAACTCTAAGAATATGTGTACATAGTTTCATGTCAATCGATTTAGTAACTTTGGGGTGAAAGCATAACAAACAAAATTAAATTCACATTTATAATATTAGTAGGATTATACGAGAGGGCCCATAGTCGTAAACTAGTATTGGAACATGTAGCAATGTGCCTTTGTTCTATTAATACGCTTGGTTTAGTTAATATTCGAGCCACCAGCGTGAAAATGGGCTGAAAACCGTTAAATAAGCTATTTCGGGTCAATTTGATTGTAGCCAAATTCAGTTTAAATAGCTACGCGAAATTACCAGGTCCGGCCGAGCTTTAGTAAAACACTAAGCTTTTGTAAACCGAATTCCAAAATAGGAGGTTCTCAATTCGACTGTATTTAATAAGTGTGTTACCGAATTTTTACTGGCTCAGCCAATTTTGATGATTTTTTTGTGTGACAGCTAGTACTTCTTATGTGGTCATTTATGAGATATTTGTATTAATGTTACTTTTTAGTGCACTTTATATGACGTCGGATTTCCTTTTTTGTTAAAATCTTAATAATTTTTATTATCCGCTTATTTTAGGGACATAAGGCAAAAGATCAGAAACCTCCAATGTTGTCATCCGCCGCAAGAGACCAAAGGCTTATGATAACTGTCGTCCACTTAATTCAGCCAGCTGGCGTTCAGATTGGGAAAGCTGAGCAGGCCGTTAATGATGGCCCACTAATGGTTTGACGTGATGTCCCTTGCACGCTCCCGCTTTCGGGATTCAATAGGCATTGAGGCAGTTCCTGTAGTGCCGGCTAGTGGCGATCGAGGAGAAGCTACGTGAGGTTTTAGTGGGCAGTCTGCGGGTCAATATCTACCGGCTTAGGAGTCCCATGTAGCTGGTTGGATCCCTAAATGAGCGGGTAACTGTAAAAGAGTTTCTTACCACAAACAAAGGATTCACTACTTTTTTTGTATAAAAAACTAGACAGCGGAACATCGATATTGAAGTAAATGGTATTAAATATTGAATTATTAAAGAACTTACCAGAGAGATAGAGAGAAAGATTTTGACACGTGGTCTATTTACGTATGTCACTAAATTCTGATTGTCTGCCCTGGAAAACACAAGAAACAAAACCATGACGCTGTAGAGACAGCTAGGTCCAACACTAAGCATACTATTCCATCTGAATTCGAGACATTGTGTTGCGATATTCGACGTCGTCGCATATTAAGTAATTTAGTGTTTATTTTGATGGAAATTCTAAGTATTGTAAGGTAGATGGAAAACTAACCTAACAAGAATGGGATTGCTACAATGGTCTCATGCTACCTAAAAATAGATTGAACGTTAGTCTTTAACAACTCATATGAAATAATTCGGATATACTCATTAGCAGTTAGTGCTTAACATACCAAATGAAATTCCAGCCGATTCATTTCCCATAGTAACTGGGGCGCATTTGATTCATCAATGTATGCAAAATGCGCTAATCATATTATGAAACATGGACGCTTGCCGGAAAGCGGACGTCAGTTAACACTGTGTACCCACTAATTGAAGATATTTGAGCTAGATCTAATGTATCGACATATTATATCCGCACTGGGCGCTTAGATCTATATAAAAAAAATTAAAATTATATATAAAAAATTAAGTACTTTAAAGTAGAAAGAATTTAAAGAAAAAACTTATTATTATGATTGCTAACAATTTCTTCTTCTTTTTCAGGTAAGGGGGTGAAATACTGTGTAGGACATCGAGTTATTCTTTAAAATAATTATATTTAAATAACATGGAATTTTCTAACAGTTTCGGTATTCTAAATTTTATTAATATTTTTTTTGGATTTGGGTAAAGTTCTGTGCCCCTTTACAATAACTTCCTCAATAACAATCGAATTCGCATTTATTATGTACACTTGGTTACTTTCTTACTATACCACGATGTAGATGATTCATTTATCATTTTTAGCAGTTTATTTCGCTTAGCAGGGTAGTTAGAACCTGTCAAGTAGCGGAACTCAACGCCGCGTTTTGCCATATCTAAGCGGGAATAAAAATAATTCAAATATTGTCATTGCCACGAGTGAGAATGGATGAATATTTGTAATTGATAGATTTTACGCATTTAAGCATAGCAAGTTAATTAGTACGAAAACAACGCCGTGTTTTGTCTTATCTAAACCAAAATAAACATAATGAAAATAATATCCTATCTTCTATCCCTTATATTATATCTTATCTATCTATATATATTAAGAGTTTTTTTATTATTATCCTACCGAGTAGAAATCGAACCCATAGCCAATCGCATTTACAGGCACACACTGTACCACTTCACTACTATGGCCTAATTATCATTCAATAAATTTAAATTCAATATATTTAGTTACCTAAATTAAATTAGAAAATTAATAATAATAAACGTTTTTTTATATATTCTTTTTACTCATTGTTTTAGTGTAAACTGTTTTTATATCAACGCCCACACACGTTTGCTCTACAAATTAATGTTTATCCAAGTGCACCTCGTTGTGGAGATACGTAATGTTTTAATCGATTGTTTTTTTTTATATTGGAAACTATCGTGGCGCAGTGGCATAGATTGTAAACGCGATTGGTTGTGGGTTCGATATGCATACGGGGGAATGATTCTTATATTATTTTCATTTCTCTCTTCTGGTAAAACAAAGCCCGGCATTGACTTTTAATTTCGGGCTGAAAACGGCGAAAGGAGATTTTCTTTGACTCCTCTGCTATACAGAATGAAGCGTGAAGCTTTTTGTTTATTTAAGGCTATTGTGGCGTTGCCTAAATATATATGTAATTGTACACACATACATAGCTTCACGCTGTATCCCGCACATAGCAGGGTAGGCAGAAGGAACCTAGTGTTAAGACACTCCGTTCCCCACTTTCCGCCGAATTGAGGCATTGCTTGCTAAGTGGCGGAACTCAACGCTGCGCTTGGCCTGTTAACAAATCCAGGAAATGAAATATTTCATTGAGAAAAATTTCATTTCCTGGAGTGGGAATCGAACCCACTACCTGTCGCCTTTGCAGTCGCATGCTTGTGCCTCTGCGCCACGACAGGCGTTAATGCTAGAACAATACGTCAAAATGTACAGAACACTTACATTCAAAATACAATCATTATTTTTGATACTTGCTACTTATATAACCATAGTTTACACCACGCAAATATTTGATACACAAAATAAACATTACAAAAAACAGTTTGCTTCTTATTCTATATAAAATAAGGGCCATTATTCTTTATTTATTTTTAATAAAATAATCCAAATACTATGAAATTGAGCGTGTAATGTAAAATTACCATAAGAATATTCTTATTTGGTTAACTTCAATTGTACTATTTTTTTTAGTATTAATTAATGACTAAGCTTTTATAACGTAATGACATTTTTTTTCTAGCTTCACGTTTTTTCTCTCGTAGTAGAGTTGGCGGAGAGATACTAGTGACCGGACACTCCGTTCTTCGCTTTCCATTCGAATTCAAGATATTGCGAGTTGAGTTGCGTAACATAATAAATGAATAGCAAAATATTTGACTGTAATAGTAATTGGATATAGGATATAGGTTCGATTCTTGATGATGATTATATTAGAAAACGGAGTGTCTTGGCACTTGGTTCTCTCTGACTACACTGAGATGCTGCATAAAGCGTGAAGCTGCTAATTATTTTAACTAAATCTCAAAACGTTTTCCTAATTCATATTTTTAAATACCAAAATATACGCAATTAATTCAGTTAACATAGATTAATTTAAAATAATTAAAATGTCATCATTTCCCCGAATGGGAATCGAATCCAGAATCATCGCGTTTACAGTCATACAGCCCTACTGAGCCACTAGAACCTCATATCATTATCTATAAATCTCCATTTTACCACAAAAACACATAAAAAAACTAAATTAAATAGAAAATATAATTCCAATATGATTCAGTTCGTTTCAAAGAAATATTTTATTTTCGCAGCTTAACCGATTGCACGATGCCGCTGTAACTCATTTATCTGGCCGAGACCAGCGCAATATTGTGTATCAATATTATCTTTTAGTTTCAATAAAAAACTACTTGTTTGTTTGTACTTGTAGTTTGCGATAAAGGGAATTTGTTAAAATAAAATTTATTTGATTTAGTTTTTTATTATTAGCGAAACTATCTTGATGTAGTGGGATAGCTTCTGATTGTAAACACAATGGTTGTAGATTCGATTCCTATCATTATCTCATTTCCTATCGTTATAAGAAACGCCCACTGCTGGACATATGCCCCCTCCCCAAGGATTTCAACGACGATTGGTCCTGCGCCTCCCGCATCCAGCGGTTTCCGGCGATCTTGACAGGTTCGAATCGTACTCGAGAGTACGATTCATTATTAATATTTTTTTGTATTTTCTTTTTGTACTTTATTGTCAAAGAGAATGTGGCGTTGAGTTTAGCATATTAGGGTATCATTAAATAATACGATGGTGCTTAATAACTTTGTATGTAATAGTTTTAACAAAAAAATTTGGCTTGTATTTCGTATATCAAGAGGTCAGGTAGGAAGATAGAACCTACTGTCAACGCTCTCCACTGTCCACCCGAAATCGGGACATTCCGTTTTTAGTGGTGGAACTCAACGCTGCGCTTTGTTTCACCAGTAGGACGTTGTACTACCTCTTAAAAAATAAGGTTAAATTAACTCATTTCTCTATTAAATGTCAATAAAAAAAACTATATATGCCTTATAAGTATACGCTATATCCAGCGTTCTTTAATATAATTTACGTAAAATACAAAGCCTAAAATCTCATTTTTTTTCCCTATGAATTTCGAAAAATCTTCTCTTAATATTCCCCTACGCTCCCCAAGGAGCCTACATGTGTATTCACCTAACTTCAGCTGCCTAAACCAGTAGTTTTACCTGTACGTTATCTATCAATAGCTCAGTAACACAAGCGTTTTACATATAAAAATATTCGAACTCACTACCCCTAAAATAATAACTACTTCACAAGCTCTGTTTCATTTCAATCTTAGTATAGCTGACCTATTTTTCTAAATACGTCTGCGACATTACTTATGAAAAGTCACATCACGCGATTATCATCTCAATACCATAAGATTATGGTACATTTTCCCGTAAAACAATACCGAGGCTTATTTCCAAAGCGTTTCCATTTGATTAATCACATTTACGCAAATAATGTCCCTGTAGGAAACTACAAAGGTCGTGGATAATTTTTTTTCTATTTCTTACAAATCGGTTGTTGACCTTTGTTGTTCGTTCGGTTGTGGATTTATGGTTGTTTGGAATAAATGTTGGAGACGATACATATTGTAATATTAGAGGTATTGGGGTAGCGTTTTACAACACAATGGTTCGGGTTCGATACCTGCTCGAAAAAAAATTTTTTTAAGCTTCACGCTGTATCCCGCATTTAGCAGGGTAGGCGGAGGGAACATGAAAACCTAGTGTTAAGATACTCCGTGCTTTCCCCACTTTCCGCTGAATTAAACATTGCGTGCTAAGTGACGGAACTCAACGCCACGCTCAGCTCTGTTACCAAAGCGAGGAAATAAAAATATTAAGTATTAAAAACAATAATAATTTTAATATTTATTTAATATTTTGATTTCCTGGAATAGGAATCGAACCCAAAAACTGTCGCGTTTATAGTTGCACGCTTATGCTTTTGCGCCACGACTGACTTCGAACGAAATATATCATTTAAGTATATGTAGGTATATTTCCAAAGATACACATGAATCTGATAGCGGTTTCCCAAACAAATGTATTCTAAAGACGCCCACCGTTTGACCGGCACCGATTTAGTTTGTGATAAGATTAAGATTGAAAACACTTGAGAAATAAATATTTGTATACTAGAAGAGGCCGTATATCGTTGTGCAGTGGGACAGCGTCTGAATGTAAACACGAGAGGTTGTAGGTTCGATTCTCAGTCGGGAATTATATTTAAATTACTTTATGGTTTGGTAAGATAAGGCGAAGCGTTGAGTTCAGCAGAAATTATGTTTAATTCGCCGATAAGTGGACAACGGAGTTTTATGACCCTAGGTTTTCTGTAGAAAGAGTAGATAAAAATTATATTAATTTATCTGCAATTGAATATAAACTACTTGATATAATATGATGGTGGCGGCTTCTAAGTGTGGTGTTAAGATATTAGACTTATTAATTTTTTTTACACAATTAATTATAATACAATTTTCAAAAAATGGGAAATTGGTAAGTAAATGATCTTAACTTTACGCTGTATCCCGCATATAGCGGGGTAGGTAGAGGGAACCAGAGAATCTAGTGCTAAGACACTCCGTTCTCTTTCAACATTTCCGTTTCCCACTTTCCCCCAAATTGAGGCATTGCGTGTTGAGTGGCGGAGCTCAACACCGCGCTTTACCTTGTTTCTAAACCCAAGAAATGAAAATACTAAATTTTACATTTCCTGGAGTGGGAATCGAACCCACAACCTGTCGCGTTAACAGTCGCACGCTTGTGCCTCTGCGCCACGACAGGCGTCTATAGATCTATAGGTTATAATTCTCTGATTATTGAAAGTATTATTAATGGAGACTTAGTATCTGAAGTGATTGTTGACATAGAATTAAAAAATATATATGATAATATGATAAGTTTATTAGAGCATATTTGAAAACAATTTTATCAAAATAAATAAAATGCAAAAAAATTATTTATAATCAATTAAAATTCTTTTTATTATCTTTCCAAAATCTTATGGCATCAACATCCAGTGTTATACAAGCCCAATCGCGTGCCAAGATAACATCACCGCCCACGATACGCTAGCTCGTAAACTAATCAGTTCACACTGGATGCGATGCGCTTTTGTTAACATACTCGTACACGCGTAAATCAAAGCCAAACGGGAAAATAAGTTAAAAAATATGAATTTGTTGTATTAATATTATATATGTGAAGGTTTAGTGAGAATGTTCATTACTCACTTCACGCTGTATCCCGCACATAGCAGGGTACCTGAGAACCAACGTGTTAACACACTCCGTTCTCATAAGATTTCTGTTTCCTATTTTTATAATGTTTATTACTTTTTCACGTAAAAACTACCATACGGATTTTGATGAAACTTTATAGTTATATGGCTTATGTTATTACATATGTTATGTCGCGGCGTTAAGCTCCACTTATTATGCATTCTCTAAATTCAGGTGGAAAGCGGCGAACGAAGTGTCTTTTTTACACACAAAACAGTTTTTTTTTTTAAATATTTTTGGTAATATTTTGCTATTATATAATGTGAAGTATTAATTAAATAATGAATGACTTTTGTATATACAATGCAAACATTCTTGTGAAAGATAAATTTAAGAGTTTAATATTTTTTAGGTGTCTGGTTTTTTGCTAACAGTTATGTAAGTAACCAAATGTTAAGACACTCCGCTCAGATGTTTCCGACAAACATCAAGACATTGCGTGTGTGGCGGAGCTTAACACGTCATTTAATCTTAATATTAATTTTATGGCAATCATTTCCCCGAGAGGACATCGAATGCACTACTATCACATTTCTAGTTAGACAATTTTGTTGTCCCACAATGGCTTTAAGTCAGTACGTTTAAGCCAAAACGCTTAAAGTAGTCGCCCTATTTCTTACTACCTCTATATTTACATGTTATAAAGAACTCTACTATAAGATCTTTATTATTGACCAAAGTCACTTCTTTATACAATAATAAACAAACAAATACTTGGCTTCACTATCGTTTTATTCCTAGCGGAATAGTTAGTCAAACGCTACGGTCCATAAATACTTATTTCGCTGTATTTTATACCACATATTACTATATTCTTATACTACAGTCACTAACCTCTTCATACACTTCTGAGGGTCCTCATACTTTTTACGTGACCTTCCTCCAGTATCATCGATACTGTATTCTCGAAGGTCAATCGAGGTGGTCCCCCTACCTCTCTTTCCGTTAAATTAATAAATAAGTCTACAACTAAAAATTAAACACAACTTTTTTTTAATTTCATGCTGTATCCTGCATATAGCAGAGTAGGCAGATGGAACCTGAAAATGTAGTGTAAAGATTTATGTTTTAATAAATATATAAATATATTTTTATTTATTATTAATTAATATATAAATATTTATGTTTTCCTATGTCCGCCAAATTGAGGTTATGCGTGCTAAGTGGCAGAACTAAACGCCGTGCTATGTCTTGTTACTAACTATCTCCGGAACTAGGAAATGAAAATATTAAAAATTAACGCACGTTTGTGCCCCTGCGCTATGACTAACTTAAAACCACTTAACTATCACATATATAGTTCTTGTTGACATAAAAAGCCAATCTTCTACTAAAGGCTTAAAGCAATTAAACAGAGTGCATTAGATCAATTGTAAGCAGTTTTCATTTTAAGTGAACATTACAGGAAACGATCAGTGTGAAGGTGTGTCGGGAATCACGGTAATAACATTCAATTTGGTTAAAGCGTTCGCGTCTTGTGGTACAATTTGTAAGTTAAAAGCGATTTATTTTTGTTTGATTTTATCATAAGATTGTGTGAAAAAATATTTCACTTATACCATAAAATCTAAATTCATTAGGATGCAAAATAATATATTTTAGTGCTTACGCTTTCTTCAAATGTTATATTAGGTAGAGAGAACCTAGACTCAAGATATTCCGTTCCCCTCTTTCTGCCAGAACTCCAGAACAGCGAAATTGAACGCTGCGATTTAGAGCGGAGAAGCAATTTAAATATGGTCATTATGTCAAGCGAGGATTATATCAACAATTATTGCGTTAGCAATCAGACACGGTATCACTGTACCATGATTTAATTTGGAGGTTTGCTAACACGAAACATTCAAAATTCAGCATAGTCATCAATTTTTATTTTATTTATAGCCGGTAAAAGGAGTTGTATTCCGAAATAAATAAATATTACGAAAAATTTGTTAATATATTATTAGTATTTTTCTGAGCTGCATACCAGTGTGTATTATATCAAGATGTTAACTTTATATATCTTCAGTTTTTCCTCCATATAAAACAAACAAAAACGCTGTAACTTGGACCACAGTGAATGACCCGCGGGAAGTAATTTCGCTCAGCAGTAATCAGGTTTATGTCGGCCTAGCTTCTGTAAGGGTTATGGCAAGTCTCACAACTGATTTTGGATTTATATATTACACGTACAATAATAATAATAAAAGGGAATTATACTGGAAATAAGTAATTTGCAACTTAGAATAGAATTCCACAGGCTTTTCGCACATATACTTACACTTCCAGCTAAGTATAGGAAAAATAGTTACTTCGATCTACATTTTCTGATAAAGATTAATCAATCTTGCTATGTGTACATAAACATCCAAACTTAAAAAATGAAGTGATCCATAATAGTTTATACTTAATGTCAGAATAAACAGTAACATCTAGTGTCAAAACACTCCGCTCTCTGCTTTCCCGAATTTCAAGACATTACTTGTTGAGAGAAAACTGTATTTTTTTTATAAAAACTCGAAGCTTCTTGAACAAAAAGTGCAAATGGCGGCTTTGAACTTTGCCTCACTTTGCCTTGCTACCAGAACGAAGAAATGAAAATACTAATTATTATTTTATATTTTCATTTCCTGGAGTGGGAATCGAACACGCAACCTGTCACGTTTACAGTCGCACGCTTGTACCTCTGCGCCACGATAGACTTCGTACAAATATTTTATCTTTATAATCTCCAAAATAAGACCAACTAATTGTAATTTTACAACCACTAACTATCTTGTTAGCATATTGTCACTAAACTCTCTTTAGGCGTAAGACACCCAAAACTTAAGCTTTAAGGATTCCAAATGTTCTCGAGACACCTTGTGATTTATAACGGAATTCCTTATTTGTCACCTGCCTTTGTCCAATTGTGGAGCGATTTCTCAAACGTTATATTGGATTCGGGGATGAATCGTCACCGAATTGGTGTTTAAGATTAAACATTTCTTAAATTTTCTTGAACAACATTTTTTCTGATAAATTTTGTAGGCGTTTCAATTTGTTTTTTTTAGCTTCACGCTCTATCCCACATATAGTAGGGTAGGCAGAGGGAACCTGAGATCCTAGTGTTAAGACTATTTTAACATTTTCATTCCCCACTTTCCGCCGAATTGAGGCATTGCGTGCTGAGTGGCGGAACTTAACGTCGCGCTTTGCCTTATTAAACAAAGTTAAAGAGTACATTTCTATGGTATATAGGCCATCTTGGTCTAGTGAGACAACATCTGATAGTAAACGAGTGGTTGTGACTTCGATTTCTACTTGCTATGATTAAAATCATGCTAATGATTATATTTATATTCATTTAATTTTTCCGCTCTGATAATTCAAAGTGCGATGTTGAGTTCCGCGACATTTCACGTAATGTGTTCAATTAGGCGGAAATCCGCGAACGAAATATCTTGATACTAGGTTCTCTCTATCTAACCGAATATGTGGGATAAAGCGTGACCCTTTTTTTAACGTGGTGAAACTAAAACATGGCATTAAAATGAGAAATATTTAGGATACTGTGTTTTGTCCCATTTTAACTTGTAAAAAAAACGGAAATTTGTAATTTTAGGGTGTAGTCAAACAAACACTACTCAATGGCGCCACAATGACGTTTACACATTTAATATCTTCAAACAGAATTTTTTACGTCATTTTTTTAGTTTTGATTCGATGAATCTTTACTTTACCTGTATATTCTATCTTTTTTCTTCATACGCTATTCTTTATTATTAGAAAAGAACAAAAAAATTAGCTCAAAAGATGGCCGTATTTACATTTTGTGATAATTTTTCACACTTGCTCTTGTTTTTTCGAAGTTAAAGACATTAAGTTATACAGCTTAATTTTATTACACAGTTTCGGTAAAGTTATTATGGCTATTATTTTAAAACTAATTATCTAATATACTTTTCGGTTTTATTACGCATCTCATCGTTCCTGAACCAATGTGGCGACTTAGCGTCTGACTTTGAACATAATGGATCAATTCTTCGCTGTGGTAAAACAATATACAGCGTTGAGTTACGCAACTCAATACATATTGTATCAATTTCAAGCGGAAAGTAAAGAATGGAGTGTTTTAGCACTAGGTACAATGCTACCGCCACTGATATTCTTAAAATTTATAGTCATCATAAGGCCTCATTTGTTTGTCTCATTTGTTTTGTTCCATAGTGTTATATTAACATACTAGTTGTGTGGGCTTTGTGGCCTTTGTCATACTATTTTTACTTTTATCTTCCTTAGGTTCAACTGTATAGGGAAGTCCTGATGTTTCTCAATCCCATAGGAATTTTGAAAATGTTTTCTTGTTGCTCCCTTACACTCCCCAAGAAATACCAAATTTCATTTTGATTGCTTTCTACGCGCAGTATTTTCCGCTGTGCGATTTCTGTCAGTTACTCAGTGCGAAGAGTTTATATTGTTGTTATTATGTTAATCTACATACAATTTAACTTAGAACTTAATTAGATAGCGTGGGTTGCTATCTAATTAAGTTCTAAAATTAATTAAGATTTTTGGCGTGGTGGGTAATAATTCATAATACTATCATTAACATACATATAAATCATAGTCAATACAAGGATACTAAAACTACTCATTTCTATGTAAATGATGATAAACACGTATAAATATTTATAATCTATTACGATTTGACTATATTTGGTAATAATGGAAGTTTAATGATGAAAAATGAGCTTTTTTCCGGCTATCGTGAACTTAACTATACTAATATTAAATGTTTGGCTTTTGTGTTTCAACCGCGCTAGCTCTTATACTATAAATTATATCTTTATGGCGCAAGTGAAATAATAAGGGCGTTTTTATATATTCTTTAATAAGTGACCATCGTGGTACAGTGGAATAATGTTTGTTTGTAAATGCGATGAATGTGAGTTCTATATCCTCACTCGGTTTTCATCTCAACCCTCGCAACAACATTGCGTTTTGTCTTTTGGTTGTAACGCTAAATGTCTCGAAAATTGGGCAGAAAGAGGAAGCCAATGTGTATGCGAGAATTACTAAGCTATTTTTGACCTTTTTCCTTAATAGATTAAACTTGCTTTGAAATACATATTTTTAAGTTCACACTGTATTCCGTATTTAGCAGGGTAGGCAGAGAGGGCCAGAGAATCTAGTGCCAAGACACTTCGTCCTCTTTTATCATTTCCGTTCCCCACTTTCCGCTGAATTGAGGTATTGCGTGCTGAGTGGCGGACCTCAACCTCTCGATTTCCTTGTTACCAAAGCGAATTACATATTTAAATTTATAATATATGGGTTAGATTATTATAGAAGTATAGAGAAAAAAAATCAATATTTTAAACAGACTAATTTTTAATAAAAATTAGGGCTTAGTAAATTATATTTATAACAAATCTAGAAAAAATAAATGAATAAAAGATCGGTTTTTATTCACATTAAAATACCATGTGTGATACATAATTTACCTATAAAATACTTTTAAAGTATCATTACAGCTGAATGGACCTATAACGTTGTTATTAGTCATATATAAAAAGGTAGTATGGGATCCTATCCCATAGGAAGCCATGATGATGATTATGGTGCTGTTAACGTTAAATTGCAAAATTTTGATGCCTTTAAGGGTTTTTAGCTATCAGATATATTGCTATTGAGGCCATCGTGGCGCTGTGGAACGACTTCTGACTATAAGCACGAATGGTTGTTGATTCGATTCTACTCAAGGCAATAATTATAATTAGAGTGTTGGTTTCTACCATTTAACATGCAATATTTTGATTTTCTATGGAAAATGGAAACTGGACTGCTCCTGATGGGACAAAGCATAAAACTTTTTTTAATTTATACATACTTTTAATTGTTATGTATTTTTATTTATAAAGATAATAATATTCTAAAATTAAAGCACAATAAATTGACAATAATAATTATTCTATACATAGCGGAGTCCTTGGTTTGCAGATTATAACCTTTTTTTTTAATAAAAAAAAAAATTATAACACTATATCTTAAACGATTATTCCTATAACTTGTACCACACATAAGGAGCTCAGACACTCAATAAATTACTGTAACGCTTCTCTGTTGATTGTTAGTCCGCTTTCCATAATTAACGAAAAAACCTACCATTATTCTTATATACATAATAAACTACTAACGAACGTAATTTCATCATTTTCGAATTGCCTATTGAAGAATGAGCGGAGAAAACGTAGTGTTAAATCACTTAATATTTTTTTTTTTCTAATATTCATTAAGTTGAACATTTGTGTTTTAGCACAGAACTTTGACACAGATATATGTATGTATAATGAAATTACCGGATTGAAATAGTTTATTTGATATGATTGAAAAGTTTTTGATATAATATGATTATATAAACAATTAAAATTAATAATTGCCGTCTGGACATGAAACATTGCATGTTAAATGACGGAACTCAACGCCGTGTTTCTCTAGCCATAGCAGTGAAACTAAAGTAATTTATATATGATCATTACCCTGAGTGGAAATCAAATGTATAAACAATCGCATTAACAGTCAGCCGCTACTACTACCATGGTGGTCTTTGCTGCGTTTACACTTTGAGACCATCATGGTAGTAGTGTCTTGGTAGGATCTCTCTGGTTTCCCTAGTATGCGGCCAAATATGTGAAGTTTCGAGACTTCGCATGTTGAGTAGTGGAGCTCAGCGATGCATTATCTTACTAGAGGGAAGAAATTATAGTGAAATGGTAATCGAACCCACGTTCACTAGCTTTTATAGACAGTTGGTATCTCACTGCGCTACGAGGGTTTCAATTTTCGAAAATCATTTTAAATAATGAACAATAATGTAAAATTTATAATTAATAAATGAAAACTTAAATACATAACAGATTTCATTACATTCTTAGTCCATTCAGACGTTAATAATAGCACTCATGGAGTCACCATGGCGAAATGAACGAAGAAAGCCTCTTATAACTTCGGTAAAATTTCCTTTCAATTGACTTATCGATTCTATTCAACCACTTTATTACTGAATACTCTTGAAGCAAGCGAAAACTGAATATCGTGTTCGAAATCTCGTTTAAAACTTAGCTTTTATGAACGATAAGAATGTATAAGTAAGTTATGCATATGATTATAATTTGAGGTAACTTCAAGGTTTTTACTGAATAGCAGTAGCAGGTCATAGAGAATCTAGTATTGAAATATTACATTCTCCACTTCCCGTTCGAATTCAAGAGATTGTGCATGGAGTGGCGTAACTTAACGCCGCGACTTATCTTGTCAGAGAGAGAGAGAGCAGCTAGTAATTAGTATTGAGGAAATGAAATGCGCTATCATTACTTGGCTATTCAGGCAAGATAAAAATTATTTAAATATGAAAAAAAATCACAAAGTACACTAATAAAAATCTCAACTCAAAAGTGTTAACATAAAAAGCTCTAAAAAATCACACTTTACATACATATAATATATTAATAAAAAGGAAAACATCGTTCAATACAAATCTCGTATAATCTGAGTGCAGGACGTTTTACGACGATGTATATACCATCCCTTTATATCCGTGCCCTGATTGCCTTGCCCTTAGGGTACCGACAGAAAATAAAATGGGTCCACCAATTTATGAGTTTTTTTTGGCCTTATTGCTAGTGACAACGGTCTTACGTCAAATTTATCGTTCGAATTCAATTATAGCAAATAAGAGAGGCTTAAATCTTACCCCTCCTTGTTCTGGACTTAGATTGTATCTTTTTTGTTAAGTTAAAATGTGATTTTCTTGTATGTTTTAAGTTAATTGAATTTTTTCTTTATTTTGGGGATTGTTGATTATATAAATTAAAGTTATTTTATTTTTTTAATCTGATCTGTTAATATAAAAAACCAGCGGCGTTGTGTTCCACCAATGAATATGCAATGTCTGGAATTCATGGATGGATGCAATTTTTTATATGTAATCATAGTATGTAGTAATCTTAGTATGGGCTTTCCAATAAATAAATAAATGAAAACAAATAAATTTAGGCGGAAAGTGGCGAACGAAGTATCTTGATACTTAGGTCTCTCTCTCTACCTTCTACTGTGCAGAAAAACGTGTAAAGCTGTATAAATATGATTAACGTATTATAGTATTAAACTTAAGGTTATGTATCTTAAAATAAGTTCTTTTTCCTTAAGTGCCCTTTACATATTTATACATTTTAATTAGTCGAATAAAAATAATTTTGTAGTCGTTGTTGTAGTATAAAGTAAATTAAAATAGACTCTTTTTAAGATTATGTATAATTAAAATAGAGTGGAACGTAAGGGGACTCAATCCCCAAACAAAAGCATTTACCATTTTTTTGCACGCGGCAATTGAATCGTATTTGATTCAATTACAGTGACTGTGTTATATATAACAGTGGTCGTGTGTTCCGCCAAGTGCGAAGTTGTGTTCCGCTATTCACCACACAATATTTGTAAATGTATATAATGGACTGAAATCAAAGCTATTACTATAGTATGTTTGCCTTATCAAGAAACTTCGTGAAATGTACAATTATAAGTCTTAATTTCATATAAATTGAACTTATAAATATCTCAATGGCATGTCATACATTTTAGTAATCCTATTAATATTTTAAATGCGAAATTTTGTGAGGATAGATGGATTCTTCGTCACGCTTTCACGGACGGATATATATGAAACTTTACAGTAATAAAGCTTATACATCGAAATAATATATAGATTACAATTTAAATTTACAATATAAATATTTTAATTAATTTCGCCATAAAATAACGATAAATGTCTAATTTTAAAGGAGTGTCTTGGCACTAGGTTCACTCTAACTGCGGGATAAAACATGAAGCTACTTTTTCTTTTAAATATATTTTGCTGACGTTACCTAACCCTATTCCATATAAAAACCGACTATTTTTACCAATAATCTCGGTAAGAGACAAACTTGTAGTTTATAACGCCCTTATGAATTTACTCCAAAGAAGATTTTAGGAAGATGGGACCTCAGACGATTATTCTAAATTGAATATGTAAAAAGGATCCTAAAAAGGTCTATTAAAAATCGATGGAGCAATACATTGGTAATACTATGTTTTTATCATTTTTTTGTAATATATTTATGATTTTTGTTTCAAGTAGAAGGTTTAGGACTGGAATATTATGTAAGTTTTCAGATTTTTTGTATACTATGTGAATGTGATATATGTAGATGCGAGAGGTATAACAGCGAAATCTATGTACTATTTACCAGTCAGGCGAGGCGTACATACAACTCGATTCCCACCGAATTGCCTAACTTTTCAAAGTATAAGTATGAGCCCTAAAAAAAACAAAAACAGCTCGCCAGTAAAATGTGGAGCTCGAAAAAAACAAAGTAAAACCAGGTGTGAGAGCTAAAAAAAGGTCGCCAGAGAATATTGGGCATAAAATTGTAAAAAAACAAGCCCTGACATCTCAAAGACCTAAAAAATAAGGTCATCGCCAAAATTATATAGTGAAATTACGAAATACCTTGACATCCTATACCGGTTTCCCTAAATATATCGGCTTCCCTATAAGTTACCGGCTTCCCTAAACGTATATACTGGCTTCCCTAAATATACATCGGTTTCCCTTAATTTACCGGCTTGCCTTACTAAAATTTTCACCCCTCGCCACTGCTATCTACTAAAAGATCTCGGTTTTCTTTAAGCACGTATTTCGAAAGCTACAGTGTTTAGAAAAAATATATACGAAAAACGTGATTTCTAAAAAAACTATTTAATAATTTTATATATTTCTTCTTCATATATTTGAGACCTTCGTGGCGCAGTAGTACAGTGTCTGACTGTAAGCAACATCGATTGTGTGTGACACCCGCTCTAAGGAAAAATAAAATATAAATTATTTTCATTTCCCGGCCTTGTTAGACAGTGCGCTGCATAAAGCTCCGCCAATTCAATACGCAATGTATCGTATTCAGGCAAAATTAGAAAACGGAGAGTATTGACACTATATTCTCTCCGATTACCATGCTATAGAAAAGTTTTAAGCTAAAAAAACATAAAAATCGCTTCCCACTCCACTGTATCCCATACTTTATACAGAGTAATGAATTGTGCGTCAGAAGCAGCCGCTCAGCGATCACGGAAATTAATTTCTTCTAACCGCTTTATATTGTTTTTCTTTGACGAAACAATTGTTTAACCCTTTCTATAGACATTATGTTTAAATATAAAACGTCAAAGGCATTTTTTCCGAACAATAAATATGAATATTCGGTTTTTTCAAAGAGATTTCATTTTCAAAGTATATTAAAAGTACTTTGGATTCCTGTTCAAAAATGTTATGGGAAAATATGTAAGAATTGCGTACTTTATGTTAGATAAGTGCTGATTGACGTTTGTAAAATATCAATAGTATTTTAATTATGGTGTATGTTAAAGAAAAAAGATATGAAGTGTAACTGAGTCAAAATAAAAACTTTGTATTTTGGAACTCGATGATACGAAAAAGTGACATTAATAATTAAGATTTTAACAACAATAAAAGAAAACTGACTTACATGAAGTCATATGGAGTAAAAAACTGTATTAAATCATTACGAAAACCTCAGGCACTGCTCGTCAGATAAATTAGAAGCAGCTAGTGCTATCATATAAAAGAAGAATCATCAAAATTGGTACACCCAGTATAGAGATATGCATTAACACACATAAAATATGTAAAATCGAATTGAAAACCGCCTCCTCTCTTTGAAATTGGTTAAAAACAGACTATAAATTTAATTCTTTTGGAGGCTTTTCTGCTCAAAAAAAAAGAAAAAACCTTTTCAAAACGTCTTACTAGAGCGGGAAAGGGTTATATAAAAAGAGTAATAATAGCGAGTTTATTTTAAGCAAATATTCCATAATTTATTTTAAGCAATTAAAAGCTAAATTATAATATTTATATTACAATAATCTTGTGTGGTCTCCATTTATCGTGCAGATAAGCCTAAAAGACATTTCTTATCCTAAACAAGGATATGTGGATTAAAATAGCATTCTGGCTTATCACACGACGTACCTTTAGCGAAAGGGGCTTTGAGTATTATACTTAAAAGATTATTTTTTTGCTCTTTAAAAAAGTTTTCTGTATACTTTATCCTAGGGTAGTTAGAGTGAATCTAGTGTAAAGACGCTCCGTTCTCCACTCTCTGCCAGAAATCGAGACAATGCGTGTTGAATGGCGGAACTCGCGCCGCGCTTTTTCTTAACAAAACGGAGAAATGAAAATAATTTACATATACTTATGATTATTTTTACATATATTATTCTTCGAGTGGGTTGGCTTAATGCGTTTACAGTTAGGCGGTGTCGATGCTTTGATGATCTCGAAATATTGAAATTAATTTATATAAATAAAATTTTATTAAAAACAAAAACCGTCCTTAAATAAATTACTCTGGAAAATTTTTTTTTACAAATAAAACAAAAACTACTTATAGACGTGCATATCTTAAGTAAATTATAATTGGATCACATACAAAGTACTAGCTATCATATAAAAAAAGAATCATCAAAATCAGTTCACCTAGGAAGAAGCCACCATCTTCTTTTTTAAATCAATGAAAAACAAAAATAAACAACTAAAGCTTTACCTAACCTAAATATATATATTTCAAGCCCAATGAATATTCTAACAAGAGACATAATTAAGTGTTTACACTATTTCAATGCGACCCATATGTTTACTACACCTGAATAGCTCTAAAACAAACATGGGAAAGACAACCTTACACCTTTATAACAAGGTTTATTTCACAAAAACAATAATTATTCTCATACATCGTTTTGAAAGTGATAGAAAATAAATTACATACAATTTTCGTTGTTCTGTCGATCTTATTTCAATAGTAATAGAGTCAATTTTGTATGGAGTATCGTAGAGTCTTTTGTCCCAGAGGTGGCCGAATTATTTATCTCGTCGAATATTTTGTTTGACCCTAAATAAAGGATTTTCTGCTATTATTTAAATAGGTATGAATAGTGAATTAATTGTGTGATACTAGTTTTAGACTTTGAATTTGTCTGTTGTTTTAATTGTTTTTTTTTTAGCTTCACGCTGTATCCCGCATATAGCACCTGAAAACCTTGTGTTAAGACACTACGTTCTCCACTTTCCGTTGAATTGAGGCATTGCGTGCTGAGTTGCAGAACTCAACGCCGCGCTATGCCTCGTTATCAGAGCAAGGAAATTAAAATACTAAATATTATTTAATATCTTAATTTCCTGGAGTGGGAATCGAACCCATAACCTGTCACGTTTACAGTAACACGCTTGTGCCTCTGCGCAACGATAGGCCTCAATAATATTATCTAATATATATATAATATAAAAATATAATAATAGGTATCATAAATTTTTCTAAACAATTTCCACGGTTCTAACAAGAACTTCGTTATCCGATCTTATTAAGAAATTAATTCATTTATTTCGATAATTAGTATTCAGCCTCCGTTCACCGCATCTGGCCCTTATTAATGTCTACTCTCTTAGGGTACCATGAAATGTACTTACTTCAGAGGGATTTTAGCTTGACATGTGTTTATAATTTGGATAGACGCGTTTTAAGTGAATATTAAGAGAATTTACAATCATTTGATGTTTATTTGTTTAATTCTACGCTGCATCACGCATATAGAAGGGAAGGCAGAGGGTACCTGAGATTGTAGTGTTAAGACACTCTGTTTTCTTACGCTTACGATTTCCTTTTCTCACTTTCTGCCTAATTGAGGCATTGCGTGCTGAATGACAAAACTCTATGCCACGCAATAATTAAAAGAAAGCAGCTTAATGATTTTTGACGCATAGCACGGTAGTCAAAGTGAACCAAGTGTTAAGACATTCCGTTTGCCGAATTCCGCCCGAATTCGAGACATGGTGTGTAAGAGTGACGGAACTCATGCACCTTGTCTTACCCGAGCGAAGAAATAAAAATGATATAATTATATTCTCAATCTCAGCGTGGGAATCGAACCCAAAACTAATCGCGTTTACAGTCAGACGCTGTCCCAGTGCGTTACGATGGCTTCTTACAATAATGTTTATGTAATTTTTTTTGTTTAGGTAGAGGAGTTTAGACAGTGGAGGTGAGGGCTAATGCATTTTAAAGGGGCCTTTTAAGTCTACATTTGGGTTCCAATTCTACAAAAAAATATTAAAAATAACTTCCTCTTCGGTTTGCTTGCAAAAGCGTGAACCTAAGATAATCAAGATTTTATAATAACAAGAAAATAAAATCGACTTCAAATTAAACGCATTAAAAACATAATATTTATTTATTTCAAAAAAACATCAAAATTGGTTCAAACAAAACAAAATCTGAATACAGAAGAAAATATTAAGGATATATTCTAAAATAAATACCAGGATAAATTTAAATTTTTGGCTATACAAGACCCACTTTGGGCACATGAGCCTATCTAAATCCAAAAAACCGCCCCCAGATTCACATTCAATTATGAATAATACGATCGCTTACGATTCCTTCGCAGGTTTTATAATAAAAAGAATTTTGAGGGTTTCCTAAGAAATAACGAAAAATAGTATTTAAGTATAGTATAATAACTTCTGAATCAATTAAAAATTTAATTTGAATATCGGACAGAGTAAAGTCAGCGATTTTTCATAGTTGATAGAGAATTTGTTTATATTGATTAGTAATAGTTAATTACAATGTACGGGTAATATATTTATATTTATATATTTATAAAATATATATTTATATATTTTTTTCATTTTGATTTTCGAAAAGAAACATTGTAACGTAGATAAAAGATAGTAAATTGCAATGGTTGAGGATTCTATCCCCACTCAATTGATTATATTAGAGTTCCCGTTAACGCGTTAACAACGCGTTGTCTTTCAATGTATATGTCACTTTATATAAACATGTCAAACCATGGTAATGTGTGTAACATTTATTTTATTAATATATTTTAAAAGATATTATCATTGTGCACTCCTTCGCTATATAAACTATAAGTGTACCAAGTTTTATTCTCCTCCGTCCACATAATTTTCGTAAAAAGGGATCCAAGGTTTTTGCTTCACGTATTAATAGAATATAGATAATATAGATTTAATTTCTGGTACAACACGGCGTTAAGTTCCGCCCCTCACCACGTAATGTCTGTAACATTTTATTATCTTAATAAGTAGCCTAATATTAAAATACAAGCTAACAAATTCATTCATATATAAACACGACAAAGGGAAATGATTTTATAGGCATAACGTCTGTCACGTTTATTTCGCTTCAAAGGCTTATCTGAGAACGTTTCCTTATTGAAATATTTACAAATACATGCTTTATTGGCGACATTTGTTATTATTACCGATATTTGTACTGAAAATGACAATAATGATTCGTGGAATGGAATGAATATGGTTCTTTTTTATCAGATTCTTTAGTTTTTTTTTGTTTTTCACTTTCACGCTTTATTGCAGGGTAATTAAGGAAAAACCGGGGCTAAGACACTCTGTTCTCTGCATTTTGCGTGAAATTGACAAGGTTCTCTCCAGCCAACCCTGTTTTGTATGGAAAAGTGTAAAAACATTATTCTATTATTATTATGATTATACCTGTTATACAGGATAAAGCGTGAAAGTTAAAAAAAGATAAATTGATATACTTTACACGTCTCCCCAAAAATAATCAAAAGCTTTGTACATATAACTCGATAGCGCTAATTGTTGTCCGTTCGTTAGTCTTTGTAGCCGTGATTCGATAAAGAGAGGAAATAAAATGTAACTTAATTCGTAAATAAATATATTATAATATTTTGTAAAGTATGAAAAAATCAACGAATAAAACGCTTATATTACTGAATGACAGACAACATACGGGTAAAACTACTAATATAAAATGTGGCGTTGAATTCCTTCACTTAACAGGTAATGTCTCGATTTCGGAAAGTAGAGAATGGAGTGTCTTGACACTAGAAATGAAGCTTTCTTCCTTATTATATTTTAGAACCACTCTGATTCTCGGAGAAATGTTGTGAAAGTTGTTTAAATTACACATACATACATAGCTTCATGGTATCACGCATATAGCGGAGTCGGCAGAAGGAACCTAGTGTTAAGACACTCCGTTCCCCACTTTCCGCCGAATTGAGGCATTGCGTGCTGAGTGGCGGAACTCAACGCCGCGTTTTTGCCTTGTTACCAAACCTAGGAAATGAAAAATTCCATTTCCTGGAGTGGGAATCGAACCCACAACCTGTCGCGTTTACAGTCGCAAGCTTGTGCCTCTACGCCACGACAGGCGTTTAAATAATATTTTTTATATTATACGAGTACATATATTGAGACATATTTTTTTGGTTATATCTTTCATTTATATATCTTTGGTTATATCTTAGCGTTTTTTTAAAAGGGTACTCAGAGAGAAACATAGTAACATATTCCGTTCCCGCCTGTCACCCTCAGCTCGACACATTACGTATTGAATATCGGATTGCGTTGTGTTTTGTCATACCAGAATTAGAAAATGAGAATAATTTAATTCTAATAATTCACCCGAATGGAAATCGAACACACAATCGTGTTTACAATCAGACACTACCCTACTGAGCCATGATGGCTTATATCCTCTAAATGTTTTTTTTAAATACAAACTTCACACTTAAAGCGACTACAGAAAATGGAAAACAGAGTGTCTTAACACTAAGTTTTCATCTACCCTCCTATATAATAAAAAGTGTGAAATAACAATAAATAAAACAGAAGTTATTAATATAATAACTTATGTAATTACTCTGAGAACAGATTGTAATTAGCACGCCCACTTACACAATGCCTAGCTCGTTATTATTTATCAAACACTGACAGCACTAGAGAGGATACGTGGTATGTGTATTGTAAAGTATAGTGTACTTGGAGCTATTTTTTTGTTTATATTTTCATTCAAAATCAAAATTAAAACCAAAATTAAGTTTTTAACAATAATATAAAACTGATTTCAATAAAATGCCATGAAAAGTATAATTATTGCGATCGTAAAAAAACATTTTTGTTTACGTACGTCTAGATTTACTCCAATTCTCACAATAGTTTTAGGTCTAGTCTGTACGTCGTCTTAGGAACCATTTTTCTGTTTTAGTAAAATGTGTCGCTTTTATACCATTAAGTCGAGTTAATTATATGAACTTATTTATTATTTGTCTACCCATTTTTCCTATCAAAACTCAAAAACTGTTACTCAGACCTTACAAATAGGACCTCATCAAAAGCACTAGCTATCGAATTATAAAAATTGATTTACCTATTGAAAAGTTATGCAAAAGAAAGTTATGAAAAGTAATACACAAAAAACACAGTCGAATTGAGAATCTCCTTTTTTTTTGTAACGTCATCACATAATTTTTTATTGGGTAAAATAATTTTGATATTTTTTTTTATGATAGATAAAATTTCA
>JAKGSA010000601.1:250878-343511 GCA_033558755.1 Philaethria dido
AGGGCGGTTAGATTGTTCTGGGTAGGGCGAGAAGGCGGCGGCGGCGAGGCCGAAGAGTGCGGTGGCTACGATGAACTGGAAATAATATATAGAGAATGTAGTCTTAAAACACTCTGCTTTAAGTGTCACTTTTTTTTAGCTTCACGCTTTATCCCGCACATAGCAGGGCAGGAACTTAAGAACCTAGTGTTAAGACACTCCGTTCTTTTAAGATTTTCTTTCCCTATTCAAGTTTACGTGTATGTTAGTAAATAAACTAAAAAAAGGGAGCGGGTCCTCAGTTAGGTAGTATATCTTTTTTCTGGATGAACTAATTTTGATGATTTTTTTTTTTTTTTATGGATACCGGATGGCAAACGAGCAGAAGGACCGCCTGATGGTAAGTGGTTACCTTCGCCCATGAACATCTACAACACAAGAGATGTACTAGATGCGTTGCCAACCTAGAGGATACAGATGGAAAGGGAGGATAATGTAGTAGTCCGCTATCGAAACCACCACATTTTGGGGAAAGGATGGGTGGGAAAGGGGAAAACCTGGCTTACATGCCATCGAATCGGAACACATCATAAGATATTTGGCGGTTCGTCTTTGACATGATAGTGGTCGCGAACCAGACGGAGGACGAACCTCCTACCACCAAACTAAAAATGATATAATTATATTCTCAATCTTAGAGTGGGAATCGAACCCAAAACTAATCGCGTTTACAGTCAGACGCTGTCCCAGTGCGTTACGATGGCTTCTTACAATAGTGTTTATGTAATTTTTTTTGTTTATGTAGAGGAGTTTAGACAGTGGAGGTGAGGGCTAATGCATTTTAAAGGGGCCTTTTAAGCCTACATTTGGGTTCCAATTCTACAAAAAAATATTAAAAATAACTTCCTCTTCGGTTTGCTTGCAAAAGCGTGAACCTAAGATAATCAAGATTTTATAATAACAAGAAAATAAAATCGACTTCAAATTAAATGCATTAAAAACATAATATTTATTTATTTCAAAATAACATCAACATTGGTTCAAACAAAACAAAATCTAAATACAGAAGAAAAGATTAAGGATATATTCTAAAATAAATTCCAGAATAAATTTAAATTTTTGACTACACGAGACCCATTTTGGGCACATGAGCCTATCTAAATCCAAAAAACCGCCCCCAGATTCACATTCAATTATGAATAATACGATCGCTTACGATTCCTTCGCAGGTTTTATAATAAAAAGAATTTTGAGGGTTTCCTAAGAAATAACGAAAAATAGTAATTAAGTATAGTATAATAACTTCTGAATCAATTAAAAATTTAAATTGAATATCGGACAGAGTAAAGTCAGCGATTTTTCCTAGTTAATAGAGAATTTGTTTAACTATATTGAGTATTGATTAGTAGTACTTAATTACAATGTATGGGTAACATAAATATATATTTTTTTCAGTTTTATGATTTTCGAAAAAAAAACATAACGTAGACAAAAAGATAGTAAGTTGCAATGTTTGAGGATTCTATCCCCACTCAATTGATTATACTAGAGTTCCCGTTAGCACGTTAACAACGCGTTGTCTATCAATGTATATGTCACTTTATTTAAACATACTTACACGTCAAACCATGGTAGTGTATGTAACATTTATTTTATTAATTTAATATATTTTTTATGCATTATTATAAAAAGATATTATCATTGTGCTTTCCTTCGCTATATAAACTATAAGTGTATCAAGTTCCGTTCTTCTCAGAAATCTCCACATAATTTTCTTAAATAGGGATCCAGAGGTTTTGCTTCACGTATTAAATTATTACTAGTGTCCCCGTTGACGCGTTAACAACGCGTTGCCTAGCAACATATATGTCACTTTATATAAACTTAGATGTTAATTGGTAGTATGTGTAACATTTATTTTATTAATTTAATATATTTTCAAGCATCATTTTAAAAAGATATTATCATTCAGCACTCCTTCGCTATATTAACTATAAGTGTGCCAAGTTTTATGCTCCTCCGTCCGCGTAATTTTCATAAAAAGGGTACAAAGTTTTTGCTTCACGTATTTATATATAGATATATAGATTTAACTTCTGGTACAACACGGCGTTAAGTTCCGCCACTCACCACGTAATGTCTGTAACATTTTATTATCTTAATAAGTAGCTTAATATTAAAATATAAGCTAACAAATTCATTCATATATAAACACGACAAAGGGAAATGATTTTATAGGCATAACGTCTGTCACGTTTATTTCGCTTCAAAGGCTTATCTGAGAACGTTTCCTTATTGAAATATTTACAAATACATGCTTTATTGGCGACATTTGTTATTATTACCGATATTTGTACTGAAAATGACAATAATGATTCGTGGAATGGAATGAATATGGTTCTTTTTTATCAGATTCTTTAGTTTTTTTTTGTTTTTCACTTTCACGCTTTATTGCAGGGTAATTAAGGAAAAACTGGGGCTAAGACACTCTGTTCTCTGCATTTTGCGTGAAATTGACAAGTTTCTTTCCAGCTAACCCTGTTTTGTATGGAAAAGTGTAAAAACATTATTCTATTATTATTATGATTATACCTGTTATACAGGATAAAGCGTGAAAGTTAAAAAAAGATAAATTGATATACTTTACACGTCTCCCCAAAAATAATCAAAAGCTTTGTACATATAACTCGATAGCGCTAATTGTTGTCCGTTCGTTAGTCTTTGTAGCCGTGATTCGATAAAGAGATGAAATAAAATGTAATTTAATTCGTAAATAAATGTATTATAATACATTTATTATATTATATTTATTTTGTAAAGTATGAAAAAATCAACGAATAAAACGCTTATATTACTGAATGACAGACAACATACGGGTAAAACTACTAATATAAAATGTGGCGTTGAATTCCTTTACTTAACAGGTAATATCTCGATTTCGGAAAGTAGAGAATGGAGTGTCTTGACACTAGAAATGAAGCTTTCTTCCTTATTATATTTAAGAACAACTCTAATTTTTCAGAGAAATGTCGTGAAAGTTGTTTAAATAATACATACATACATAGCTTCACGCTGTATCCCGCATATAGCGGGGTCGGCAGAAGGAACCTAGTGTTAAGACACTCCGTTTCCCACTTTCCGCCGAATTGACGCAATGCATGCAGAATGGCAGAACTCAACGCCGCGCTTTTGCCTTGTTACCAAACCCAGGAAATGAAAAATTCCAATTCCTCGAGTGGGAATCGAACCCACAACCTGTCGCGTTTACAGCCTGTGGCGTGCCTCTACGCCACGACAGGCGTTTAAATAATATTTTTTATATTATACATATATTGAGACATATTTTTTTGGTTATATCTTTACGCGTTTTTTTAAAAGGGTACTCAGAGAGAAACATAGTAACATATTCCGTTCCCGCCTGTCACCCTCAGCTTGACACATTACGTATCGAATATCGGATTGCGTTCTGTTTTGTCATACCAGAATTAGAAAATGAGAATAATTTAATTCTAATAATTCACCCGAATGGAAATCGAACACACAATCGTGTTTACAATCAGACACTACCCTACTGAGCCATGATGGCTTATATCCTCTAAATGTTTTTTTTAAATACAAATTTCACACTTAAAGCGACTACAGAAAATGGAAAACAGAGTGTCTTAACACTAAGTTTTCATCTACCCTCCTATATATTAAAAAATGTGAAATAACAATAAATAAAACACAAGTTATTAATATAATAACTTCATGTAATTACTCTGAGAACAGATTGTAATTAGCACGCCCACTTACACAATGCCTAGCTCGTTATTATTTATCAAACACTGACAGCACTAGAGAGGATACGTGGTATGTGTATTGTAAACTATAGTGTACTTGGAGCTATTTTTTTGTTATATTTTCATTCAAAATCAAAATTAAAACCAAAATTAAGTTTTTAACAATAATATAAAACTGATTTCAATAGAATGCCATGAAAAGTATAATTATTGCGATCGTAAAAAAAACATTTTTGTTTACGTACGTCTAGATTTACTCCAATTCTCACAATAGTTTTAGGTCTAGTCTGTACGTCGTCTTAGGAACCATTTTTCTGTTTTAGTAAAATGTGTCGCTTTTATACCATTAAGTCGAGTTAATTATATGAACTTATTTATTATTTGTCTACCCATTTTTCCTATCAAAACTCAAAAACTGTTACTCAGACCTTACAAACGGGACCTCATCAAAAGCACTAGCTATCGAATTATAAAAATTGATTTACCTATTGAAAAGTTTTGCAAAAGAAAGTTATGAAAAGTAATACACAAAAAACACAGTCGAATTGAGAATCTCCTTTTTTTTTGTAACGTCATCACATAATTTTTTACTGGGTAAAATAATTTTGATATTTTTTTTTATGATAGATAAAATTTCATTTAAAGTTAATTAAGAACTGACGAGAATTTTTTGAGTTATTCACAATAATTTTTCAGTATTTTTAATTGAAAGCAGTTTTCTGTTTTTATTAGAACATTTAACTATTTTTTTCTAATTTTAAATCTCTATAAAAATATATCTAAAATTTAAATTATAGCAAAGTTCAAAAGCCAAAACACTTAAAATCACCCTACATAATATTACGATCGAATTGACCGTCTTTTTGTACGCACTCTTTACAATGGTATCAGCGTATTCTTAGTTGACAATCCAATTTCATTTCACAGGCCTCCGGGGATAACGTTAAGGGATCACAGATTAGAACTATAGTTAAGTTTAACGGTTTTCTTTAGGTTGCTTTGGAAATACTTATACTTGTGTGATGGTCATTTTGTTTTGGTATATACCAAAAAAAATAATCTTGTATAACCGTGCGACTGTAAACGCGATAGGTTATCGGTTCGATTCCCCACTCCAGGAAATAGAATTTTTCATTTTCTGGGTTTGGTAACAGGGCAAACCGCGGCGTTGAGTTCCGCCACTCAGCCTCAATTCGGCAGAAAGTGGGTAACTGAGTGTCTTAGCATTAGGTCCCTCTGCCTACCCTGTTATATGCGTGATACAGCGTGAAGCTATGTAATGTAATGTAACTGATTTCAAAAAAGACGTTTTCAATCCGACTGTATTTTTATGTGTGTTATCGAACTTTTTACTGGGTGAACCAATTTTGATAATTCCGTTTTGTATATGATAAGTAGGACTTCTGATGTGGTCCCATTTAAATTTACTTACAACCAACAAGTAGTCATTGAGCTATTCGTAATAATTTTCCTTTTTGTGCAATTTACTTTAAAGTCGATTCCCTTTTTTATTTCAGATTTTGGTGGAACTTAACGCCGTACTTTTCCTTATATTTCATAACATTCAGAAGCCATTGTGACGCAGTGAGACAGCGTGTAACTGTAAGCATTATTAGTTGTGAGTTCGATTTTCATTGAATTATCATAATTAATTTATTGTTATATCACTACTCTAGTAAAACAAAAAGCAGTAAAGAGTTCAGTCACTTGTCACGCAATGCGGGACAATGGAGAACAGAGTGTCATCACACCAACATTAGGCTCTTTGACCTTGATATGCGAAAAAAAGCGTGAAATAATAAATAATGAAATTATTCTAACATTCTCATACACATGTTAAATATTTCGCTTAGCAGTTAGTAACTTAGGTACTTAGCGCGGATGATTTAACCCACATCGAGAGTGGCAGCTTGACTCGTTTCTAAGCAGGTCGAGGCAAGACCCACTTTGGAACAAGGGGAATTTTGTCATTTTATACTGAATACATGAGCCGTTTATGTTGATGAAGATATGTATGTGTTTTTTTTTAACTTCACGCTGTATCCCGCACATAGCAGGGTACGTGAGAACCTAGTGTTAAGACATTTTGTTCTTTTAAAATTTCTATTCCCCATTTTTCGCCGAATTGAGCTATTGCGTGCTAAATGGCGGAACTCTACGTCGCGTTTTGCCTTGTTATCAGAGAGGAAATGCAAATACTCAATATTAATTATTACAAATATTTCATATTTTCATTTACTGGAGTGGGAATAGAACCCATAACCTGCGTCGCATGGGGTTACCCACAAGTCGTGATGAGGTATATCTTTAATACGTTCTTTTTACTTGAAATGATTTGAAAATAATTAAAATAATAAAAAAAAGAAAATCAACTTTGTATCTACTAGTATATTTGAGGCTGTCATATAAAAAAGTGTCATCAAATTGGTTCACCCATTAAACAAGTTATTCGGTAAAACACATAAATAAAAAACAAAATACAATCGAATTGAGAACCTTCTCTTTCTTGAATTCGATTAAAAATTGTCAAAAATAATTTAATAAACAAATAAATTATAAATATATAAATAAATACTCTTTATTGCACACCAGAAAGATACAAAAAAAAAAACATCTTAATATTTATAATACGGTACAATGGGCGACCTTATCGCTGTGAGAGCGATCTCTTCCAGGTAACCTTTAAGTAGAGGAGAGAATATATGAAATGGCAAGGGGTGCACAGAGCAGTTAATAATCCAATATAAAAATATAAAAAGTACATACATAGAAACACAATATACATAAACATATACAAATTTGTATACATAAATAAATAATGATATTTTACTAAAAAAACTAACAAAAGAATAAACACACATACATATTTACTTGTATTTTTAAAATTACGAATTTTCATATATATAAACAAGGGCGCCATTACTCTTGCGAACGATCCGCAACATACCGGTAGGATCCAACACACTCGCAGACGCACACGACACAAACACCGTCCCCGCCGGTGGAGACGAGGTCCTCACTTTTCTCCGGCTCGATCGCGCCTCGGCGCGACCGGGTCAAGCCACTAAAACTCAACAGGGCATCCAACGCCCTACCCAGTAGGTTTAAGCTCGCGCCGAGCGAAAGCAAAGTCCCCCACTACAAGCAGTGTTCGCAAGCCGAGGTTCGGCCCCACAGGAGGCGCCCTTGTGACAGTGCAGTTCTAAGTTGATGGTCCTCCTCCCAAGGAGGCCAAGCCAGGGTCAGAGCTCTTCAAGCTCGGCTCCCCACAAAACCCGGTGACGCTGTCGAGACCAATAGGGCCAACAGCATACTACACAGTCGAAAAAATATATATATATAAACAAAGTATTGTTTATTTATATGTATTCTAATAATATTTTTATGTGCAGTCATAATATTTTAGTAACATAGCTGCGGGGTTAGGCTAAATAACTTAACGTCAGTCGCTAACAAATGTAAGGGTCAGTCGACAGCTTGGGGCGAAGGAAAAATGAGCGTGAAGGACAATGTTACGTGACTCGGTTATGACTGTTTGCACTAGTTTTATATTGCTTACAAATTGTTTTTTAAAATATTATTTTGTGAGGCCATCGTGGCGCAGTGGGACTGTGGTTGATCCAACGCGATTGGTTTGATTCCCATTCGGTGAATGATAAATAAAATGAACTTATATTTAAATAATGTTCATTTTTTCACTCTTGTAAGACAAAGTGGGGAGATGCGTTCCGCCACTTAACTTGTAATGTTTCGCATTTGGACAGAAAGATGTGTGGTGTTTTAACAATAAGTTCATGGTGCGTGTAGATTTCAAGAGAGCACGATTAAGTAATAATTAAGTAGTTAATGTAAGTTCAGACATATTTGATTTTTTTCCTGAATAATCTTGTGATTTGTGACATTATGAGAAAGAAGAATCTCTTCTCTATATTGTCATTTTTGTCTGTCTTTTTTATTGATTTATTTAAAATTCATATAATATTTCTATATTATTATATAGCGTTGAAAGTCGTGATCATATCACTAATGGTACAAAATAAGCCATCATTACTTTTTCACTTTCTGCTTATTTTATACAAATTTCTTGCAAAGTATTGGAACTGCCCATTAAAACGCCTCACTCTGTCTGTGCAGACCAACGAAAATTTTTATTATTAACATACGTCCTTAGTGTTTCACGTATTCGACATAAAATGGACAGTATCGCGGTATAGCAATAGGAGTTCGGAGCAGTACTTAGGACTAAAGGCCCAAGTATAGATCTAAGCAGCCTCTCTAAAATGTATATATTAACGCTCATCTCAACTGTCCGCTCTCTCTACGTAACCAAATTTTGGTTTGGTTCCTATAGCGGACTAATACACTGTCCCCCTCCCCCTTCCTTCCTTTTGTATCCTCTAGGTCGGAAACGCATCTACAACATCTCTGATGATGTAGATGGTGAAGGTAACCACTTATCATCAGGTGGTCCTTCTACTCGTTTGCCATCCGTTATCCATAAAAAAGAAATATCCTACAAATACCACCTTCAAAATACCTACTATTGCGTCTACTCCAAAGAATTTTTTAAAGACAATTAAAAGGACCGACACGCAATTAAATTTGTATGAAATCCATTTCTACTTGAAGTACTTTGTCAAATAAAGTAAACGCGTAAAATAATAAAATTCTGCATACCTAATTAACGAGTCGTGGAAAGCTTGCGTTTTCTTTGTTTTGCTAATTAATTTTTCAATGAACAGCTAAATTATGTTTATTCATTATTTTCGTCTAACCTCGTTTAATTAAATATTTTTACAATAGATTTTTGTATATTTAATTTGGTTCACAAGCGGGAATTTTGTTAGGCAGTCATTGAAAACCAGCGTTGGTACTTCTAGAATTTTGTAGCTCATGTGCCAACATTTCCTTTTTAGTTCCTCACTACTGTACATATTTTATATCGTTATATTAATAGGTAAAGTAAAAACGTTAGATCCCTTTTTATAAAAACTACAGAAAAAGACAGAAGTAGTGCAGAAAATTAATATTTTTCATAATAATGTATCAGAAATACATTACAAATAAATTTTCTTTATTGTTATTATTTTTTTTTAACTTCACGCTGTATCCCGTCTATAGCGTTAAAACACTCCGTTCTCTTTCAACATTTCTGTTCCCCACTTTCCGCCTAATTGAGACATTGCGTGTTGAGTAGCGGAACTCAACTCCGCGTTTTGCCTTGTTACCAAGTCCAAGAAATGAAAATATTAAATTTTACATTTCCTGGAGTGGGAATCGAACCCACAACCTGACGCGTTTACAGTCGCACGCTTGTGTCTCTGCGCCACGACAGGCGTTTATTGTTATTATTGTTCATTTTTGTTACTTGTGCAGCAGTATCTTCTCGAAATAAAGTTATTCACTTACTTATAGATCTATAGAGGATGATTTTATTTTTTGGGAAAGTTCTTTTTGTGAAAATCCTAGTGATAATATTGCTCTCTTTTAACTTTGCACTTATTTAGAAACCATTGTGTTTAATAATGGAACCAAACACACTTTGTCTTACCAGAACAGTAAAACAAAGCATGTTTTAACTTAAATATTCCTTTGAATAGAAATTAGACCTACAGTTTACAATGATTTTGATGCAAGAACAAAAAAACTATTCGTCCGATTTAAGCCAATACTGGTTCATTCAGTAAAGAGTTATACAATAAAACACATTAAAAATAGGATTGAATTTACAACCTCCTTTTTTGAAATCAGTTAAAAATAACTCGAAGTATACTTTTTAAAATTTAAATTAATTGATTATTTTCATTATTTACAGATAGTGCTGCGGTCCAGTAGGCAATAATCGTAAGTATATGTTTGTAAAACTTTGGCGATGTTAATATCTCGGCTCTAGTTAATTCTGAGATACAGAAAACAAAGTCTGATTTAAGCCTCCACAATCACAATAGTCATCTAAGAATAAAAAGAGTGATTAGTCACTAAACATTCTGTTCTCTCCTCATTTTCGCTATTACTCATTCCAAGTAAGATCAAACGTAAGCTTGTACTATAATTAATATTGTACGAGATCAGGTAGCATTAGCTGGTTTTAATTTTTAATGACATCACGGAACTTGACAGTCCATGGGGATACAATTTTGAAGGATTTCCGCTGAAATTCAGGATGTTGTAACATAATTTAGGAGGTTAATATTGAAACAATCGTGGCGCAGTGGTTCATCGTCTGATGGTAAGTGAGATTGGTTGTGGGTTCGATTCCTAATCGGGGTAATGATTATATTATTGAAATATTATTGAAACTATTTTCATTTATCTGCTTTAATAAGACAGCGCGGCGTCGAGTTCTCTATTGAACGCACAAGTTCTAGAATTCCAATGAAAAGGATTAGACCTAAGTGTCTGGAGTCTAGGTTCACTCTGACTGAGTAGCAGGGTTGCTATGCGAGAAAAAGCGTGAAGCTGCTGTAATGTAGACTGCTGCAATACACTGGTGGCTTTAGTTAATATACTGTTTGTAACGTGTTCGATTCCTGCTTAATGTTAATTATGGATAAGGTATTTTTCTCTTTAAGAGGTACAGCAGCTTCACATTTATGTCGTGTAGCAGGGCGCTCAGAGAGAGATTCTAGAGCTAAGACATTCCGCTCTCTACATAATAGAACCTACTACCGTTGTATAGAGCAGGCGGTGTTGATTCAATATCAACATTGTAATAGCACAATGAAGGTATTAAAAGTTTATTTATTATCATTAACATTAATTAAACATTAAACGCCTGTCGTGATGCAGAGGTACAATTGTGCGACTATAAAGCGACAGGTTGTGGGTTCGATTCCCACTCCAGGAAATGAAGTACTTTCATTTTCTGGGTTTGGTAACAAGGCAAAGCGCGGTGTTGAGTTCCGCCACTCAACACGCAATGCCTCAATCTGGCGGAAAGTGGAGAACGGATTTGTTGAACTAGAACGGAGTGTCTTAACACTAGGTTCTCGGGTTCCCTCTGCCTACCCTGCTATATGCGGGATACAGCGTGAAGTTAAGAAAAAAAAAATTAACATAAAAGAAATCTTTTTCATATACATGGAGCATTATATATCGTCAACATGGCACAACAGCCTTTGAGTGTAACTACGATATTTGTAGCTATTAGTAGTAATCTCGTTTAGTACTTATCAGCTTTTGCCTTAAAACGTTGGAAATCAGTTAAACTTTATGTAAATTACTCATAAGTCGCAAACTTTCACTTTGGGATTAATTTAGTTGCAAATTCTTGTTAAAATTATATTATTTATAATTTAAAATTATAAATGAAAAAATATATACTACATTTTTTCGTTTATTCATACATTTTCCAGATGAAATAAAGAATAAAGGCTAATTTGTAGCTTTATGCGGCATCATTTCAGCGTTTCAGCATAAGCTTACTTGTTTAAGGAGTAATTTTGTTTGGTGGTAGGAGGTTCGTCCTCCGTCTGGTTCGCGACCACTATCATGTCAAAGACGAACCGCCAAATATCTTATGATGTGTTCCGGTTCGATGGCATGTAAGCCAGGTTTTCCCATTCCCACCCATCCTTTCCCCAAAATGTGGTGGTTCCGAGAACGGAATACTACATTGTCCTCCCCTTCCATCTGTATCCTCTAGGTTGGCAACGCATCGACAACATCTCTGGTGTTGTAGATGTTCATGGGCGAAGGTATCCACTTACCATCAGGTGGTCCTTCTGCTCGTTTGCCATCCGTTATCCATAAAAAAAAAAAAAAATGTACAACAGTGTGACCTGTTAACTTACTAGTTAAAGTATAAATTATAGTAATGTTATGAGAGAAAATCAAAGTATTCTTCATTTAAATTGGGCAAGCATGCGACTGTAAACGCGACAGGTTGTGGCTTCGATTCATTTCCTGGGCTTAGTAACAACGCAAAGCGCGGCGTTAAGTTCTGCCACTCAGCACGCAATACTTCAATTCGGTGAAAAGTGTCCTGTTCTCAGGTGCCCTCTGCCTACCCTGATATATGCAGGTTACAGCGTGAAATTAAAAAAAATGGCTTATTACAAGCATATTCAAATTGTCACTTAACATAATAATTAAGATTTCAACAAAAAAAACCGACTTAGAATGAAATGTTCTATTACTACTAAAAAGTCTCAACTCAATGCTACTCATCAGATATCAACTAAATTTAAATGAGAACATATAAGAAACACTAGCTATCATATATAAAATAATCATCAAAATTAATTCACCCAGAAAAAGGTTTTAAACAAATAACACAGTAAAAGAACTCGAATTTCCTCTTCCTTTCCACATCTTTTAAGAGAGAGATTTTTTCAAGTTTGACATTTCTTGCTCATATTAAAACAAAAGATTTCAGCGTAAAACGGGGAACGGAAATGTTAAAGGAGAACGGAGTGTCATAACACTAGGTTATCAGGTTCCGTCTGCTTAGACTGCTATGTGCCGGACATAGCGTGAAGCTAAAAAAAAACATACAAAGTTTTCTCTTTCTAAAAGTTGTTAAAATCACATTTTCCAGATGAAATAAGGAATAAAGGCTAATTTGTAGCTTTATGTGGCATCATTTCAACGTTTCAGCATAAGCTTACTTGTTTAAGGAGTAATGTACAACAGTGTGACCTGAAAACTTGCACTCGTACAAAGCGGGTAAAACGCGCCGCGGTCATTAGTGAGCGGCTGTACAGCCACTGAGTTAGCGACTGTTTGGATGGATTTAAAATTTGAGGGAAAAGAAGAAAAAAAGAGCTAATTTCATTCGTATAATTTTACAGTTTTTCTACTATAAGTTCATTTTTAGACGGTAATAGCAGGATATTTTCAAATTTGATTAGGTAGAGAACCTTTCTCTACCTAGCGCTGACAGTGGAGATTAACGTTATTGCACATTTTAAAGGGGCCACTTAAACCTACACGTTGTGTCATAAGTCCCAGGCACTCTTCAAACTCTTCTCTCTGCAACGTGATGGGCACCCGCACGATGAATCCATGGATTGCTAACGAGTATCTTCTCATAGCAGCGTAGTCAGAGAGAGCCCCGTGTCTAGATACTTCATTCTCTACTTTCGTCGTTGAGTGGCGAAAATCAACGCCGTTATTTTAACAGAGGGCAGCAGTGAAAAAAAAATCTATATACCTAATTATTGCATGGTATAGAACTGGCTTCTGAACTAATTATATTTTATAGTCTGCTATGACTATTCTGAATACCATATGTGTGACGTGGGACATAACGTGAAGTTGTAAATAAGAACTAATATAGAATGGAGTGCTTTATCATTGAGTTCTTAAATATCTTTGAACATAAGGAAAGGATAAAATATTTTACAGATTCCTTTGTTTTTTTTTCGTTTAACGCCTTATCCCGTTTAAATTCGAGAAATTACATATTATGTGGCGAAATTTAACGACGCTTTTGTCTTGCCATACCAGAGAAATAAAAAAATTATGTCAATATTATCAGTCCCCGAGTGGGACTCAAACCCACAACTCATGACCTTTACAGTCAAACCCTGTCCCACTGCATCACGATGGCCTCTATACAATAAAATATATATATTTAATCTTCAATCTTAGTAAGTGCTAATAACAGAAATGCCGTGGCCACGCAATTAAAATTGTTTTCACGCTCTACAAGCGATTTTTCATGTAACACGAAATGTTTAGTACAAATGACCTAGTTTCTAAGTATGTAGTTTTGATTTAAAAATATGAATATATATGAAAATTTCACTATTATAATGAAAGAATTTTATAACGAGCTTTTACACTAAGCTTTGCTCATTAAAATATATATTAATAAGTGCGTCATCATCACTTTTGAAAGCTTTTTCTAGGGCTTGATGATAGAAATATAGATATGACTTTTTTTTATTTCACGTTGTATCTCGCACATAGCAAGTTAGGCAGAGGGAACATGAGAATCTAGTATTAAGACCCTTCTTTCTCTTAACATTTCTGTTCCCCACTTTGCATCTGAGTGGTGATCAACGCCCGCAGCGTTGAGTTTCGCCTTATCACCACATCAGTGAAATGAAAACATTAATAATGAACATTATTATTAATATTTAATACTTTCATTTCCTAAAGTGGGAATCGAACCCACAACCCGTCGCCCTTACAGTCGCACGCTTGTGCCACTGCGCCACGGCCATATATGAATAAAGGATCATCTATAGTTATAGTGGATTTATTTTAATTTAAATAAAATTTTATTTATTTTTCGTTTTTAATATTTCCCGCAATTACCTTAAAACAAAACATACCTTTTTCGCTTTATCCACATAATGTACTCAGATCAAAAGTAGTGTCTAGATATTTTGTTCCTCGCTTTCCACACGAAATAGTGACGTGCTGAAACACAAAGCTGCGCTTTGTTGCTTTGCACTTCTAGCGAAGAAAAATTAATATGATTTAAATAAAAACATTTCTTCGTACGGGGATTGAACCCATAGCCAGTCTATGCAGTCAGGTACTGTCCCAATGGCCTCCGTGAGCCAAATTTATTAAAGAATATTAAGATAATACACTTCATTCACATCTATTTTCTTCAAAACTCACTATAATATAATTCTTACATAGACCGTCATATAAGAATTTATTTAAGCTCATCGTGACACAGTGGAACAGCGTCTGATTATAAAAACGAATGGTTGTTGGTTCGATACGCATTCTGGGGACTCTTCTAATTGTGTATCACTAAAAAATAATCACTCGATATATATTTCTCTACTCTGGCAAAACAGATGGTGACGTTAAGTTCACTCAACGCACAATGTCTCGAATTCTGACAGAAGGCATAGATCGGAGTGTCTTGACACTAAGATTACTACTAAATAGTGTGTATAACTAAGAACATAAAATAAACAAAAACAAACAATAAAAAAGGGGAAAACATGAAATAATTTAAATTCCAGTAAATCTTACAGACGTAACTACAACTAAATTTATTGCTTTAATATTGTAAAAGCATTTCTTATGCGCCCTTTATGTTACGTAATTTACATCGAAGTATGGCTTAGTGAGGATTAGCTTACCTTTTGTGTACCAGTTCATTAATAACGACTTTTTCCTATAGAAATTAGTTAAGTACCATTCTAGGAGAATATTGCTTGGAGTTATGGGTTATTATGGTTTTAAGTATATCTTTTTGTTCTGTTTTATTTTACTATATAAAATGTGAAATTTTGTGAAAAAAGTACAGAATAAATAGGATCTAGATGAAACTTTAAGAACTAACTATAAAGTAGGTTTAGGATTTTGATTGGGTTTCATTCCCACTCCACGAAATGGAAATTCGGCGGAAAGTGAGGAACGGAGTGTCTTAACACTAGATTCCTCTGCCTACCCTGCTGTATGCGGGATACTGCGTGAAGCTAAAAAAATTGGTATAATCTATATATAAATACGTGAAGCAAAAACTTTGGATCCGTTTTTACGAAAATTACGCGCATGAAGGAGAATAAAACTTATAGTTTATATAGAGAAGGAGTGCAGAATCCTAATATTTTTTTTAAATAACGCATAAAAAGTATATTAAATTGATAAAATAAATGTTACACACACTACCATGGTTTGACATCCATGTTTATATAAAGTGACATATATGTCACTACGCAATGCGTTATTAACGCATTTACGGGTACACTAGTATATGTAAAACAGTAAGTAAAGAATTAAACTATACACATAAAACATTTGCTATACGAATGAGTATATAACGTATATTTTAGACATAAATATCATAATGATGCCTTTATAAAGATACTTTATTCATGTATTATGTATGATGAACTTATTGTTACATCCCATCGATACGTGAGCGAAGCCATGAATAATAGTATCACGTTTTTTCCCGCATACCAAAATTAACCCAGTGTCAAGACACTCCATTTCTCCGTCCACTTTCAGTCCGAATTCAAAGCATTGCGTATTGAGTTGGTAGAACTTAACATCGCGTTTTATGTTACGAGACCGGGCAAATGAAAATAATTTAAATATAATAACTTAGCTTTACGCTTTATCTCTAGCGGGATAGTCAGAATCGACAGTCCTTAACCTCTTCATACATGCCCGGGAGGTCCTCATACTTTTTACGTGACCTTCCTCCAGTATCATTGATACTGTGTTCTCGAAGGTCAACCGAGGTCTTCCCCTACATCTCTTGCCACTCACCTTTGCCTCATATATCTTTCTTACAATTTCCCCAAATGGGAATTGAACCCATAACCAATCACAACAGTTAGACACAGTAACAGCTAATAATTTATAAAGAGCTTTCACAAAAACAACTCCAATAATATTTGAAATGGGCGTTTAACATTACTATTATCTCAAAGTAGAAAGTTACATTGTAATAAACTTTCTAAGAAATATTTACATTTACATTGTACGAGATCAATGTTAATTGTTTTTCAATATTTAGTGGCTATTAGGAGCTTATTAAGTATTTGGAAGCTTCTTTTATTTTTTAGAGGTCATTGTGGCGCAGTGGGGGTTGACTGTAAATGCGATTGGTTGCGAGTTCGATTCTTACTTGGGGGAATCATTTCATATCTCGGCTCTAGTATAAGAAGTAATGCCGCTCAGCACGCAACACCTTAATTTTAGGGAATTTTAAAAGATAACGGAGTTTCTTAACACTAGCTTCTCTGGTTTCCTCTGCATACTCTGCTATAGGAATGCGGGATACAGCGTGAAGTTGAAAAAAAAATGTCTTAAATTCGGTCGGAAAGCTCAATTTGCCATTGAGTGACACTCGGTTTGCCCTTTTTCGACTTCTCTCTGACTACTCTGTAGAGAATATTTCATGTCAAAGCTACGACCTTTTTCGTAACTATTTCTAACTACTAAACCATTCATATGATTTTTTCCATGACTAAGAAGGTTTAAAATATTATACATTTTCGAGGCACATCCCATCTAATACATTTATTACCAATATTCAAACTAAATAGATAAGTTAAAGTGAAGACATGAGCATTCCATATTAATCTATAGTAAAAATAGTTTTCAAGTGAATCATATTTTGTATTACAAATGATCGAGTTCCTTTATGATAGAATTTGATAGGTTTGATGTATTGCTCTGTTGATTTTTTTCTATGCATTATATATACTGTTTTTATTTTTTTATTTATTTTTTAGCTTTACGCTATCTCCTGCACATAGTAAGGCACAGGGATAACCTAGTCTTAAGACACTCCGTTCTCTTTTAACATCCCTGTTCTCCTCTTTCCGCTGAATCGAGGCATTGCGTTATCAGAGCTAGGAAATGAAAATACTAAATATTACTTTAATGTTTTAATTTCCTGGAGTGGAAATCGTACCCACAGCCTGTCGCGTTTTTAAGTCGCACGCTTGTGCCTCTGCGCCACGACAGGTCGTTTACTGTTTATGATTTTTAAAATTTGTGTGGATGGATGGATATTTCATGCAATTAATACTGAACGAATCTATATGAGATTTTGTAAATAATAATTTAGATTATACATAAGAATAGCCAATAGGCTACGATTTTAAAAAAATGTGCAATTTGATCATAATAAAATGATAAGTATTTGTTTGTAACAATTTTAAAGCGTTAATCATTCGTTTAGAATAAGAAAACATTTTTTTTAAAAATGTATAAAATTTGTAAATATGCGTATAAGAATTTTGAGGTAGGAACTGTTGTCCAATTTCCAAGAAGCATCTTACAATCCCGCTATGTTGAAATTCATATACGCTAACGTACGTCTTATGTCGTACGTCTTATCAAAGCAAAGGAATAAAAGTAATTAAATTATAATAATTCTCCCTAAGTAGGGATCGAACCCACAACCAATTGTGTTTTAGTCAAATGTTGTCCGCCTCAATGACCTCTACATATGTAGAGGTCATACAAATATTTATACGTTAATGAATTTACAAAAACAGTACAAATAAATATTTATTTGTATATAAAACACATATGTAAAATCGGCTTTGATTCCGCCATACAACACGCATTGCCTCGAATCCAGGCAGACAGCAGAAAACGGAGTGTTTCGACACTACCTTCTTCTTTGCCTTCCTTACTATTCGGAAAAAAACACAAAATCTTTTAACAGCCCAAATTATATTTTATTGCCATATTTCTTACCTTATACTTACAGAATTTTACCTGAAACAGTAATCGAACTCCATACCACTCCACCCCCATAACATGTTACACATGTTAAATTATAACTAAACTTTTTTTCTTGTTAACTACTAGCGTATTGTTATCTATCGGCCGCCCGCGTTGAACTCAAGTTTTCTGTGGGAATTAATTCATTTGATTGAATTAAAACTCTATTGATTTGTACAGAGGGTTCTGTACATTAATAAAAAAATATTGTAAGCTTATATTTTTTCAAATAGTACGTGAGATCTTGTCACAGTGGGACGGCGTTTGACTGTAAATGCGATTTTGAATTCGATTTCTACTCGGGGGAAAAATTATATTAATTATTTAAATTTCTTCCGCTTTATTAAGATCAAACAAGAATGTGTAAAGGAAATGTGTGAACCTGAAAAGTTATCATAATATAATAGGTTTATCATAATATAATTTTACAAATCATAAGCTTTCGAATGAGATATTTAAGATTTTATTAAAACCTAGCTTAACCCGCGGCCTCGCTCAAGTTGAAATCTTTTAATAAATATCAATGATCGTTATATCCTAGGGAATTATTTTTTTTTTAAATATATATTTTTTAATATAATGTATCCCATGTTCTTTTTAATATCTTTAAGAATATGTGTACAAAGTTTCATGATAATCGGTCAAGTAGTTTTGGCGTAAAAGCTAAACAAACAAACTTACATTCACATGTATAATATTATAGAATATATAGTAAGAATTATCAATTAAAGTTATCTTTTAACATCGATACAAGGATCTCTAAATCTTATTTTTTTTGTTTTTTTTTTTAACTAAACTACTAACCCAAAGTCCCATACAATGGATCAATAAAGCTAATTCCAATCATTACTTTTAACCGAAACTAATGAACGTACACAAAAGGGTACGTAAATTGATATATGAAACATTTATATATACACAGATAGATAAAGATATAAAAATGGCATATAGATGATAATAAAAATTTTAACAAAAAAAACGACTTCAAAGTCACATGCATGCACAAAAGTTAAAATTATTACGAATAACTCCTAACTAACTGAGATTTTCAACTACTACAAGCATTAGTTATTAAATTTTAATAAATCGGTTTACCCAGTAAAAAGTGATATGTACAAACATATAAAAAAGAGATTCGAATTGAGAATTATTTATCCTTTTTGGAAGTCAGTTAAAAATATATAAAATTTTAATTTGAGAGGATGAATTTATGTTTCTCTCTCACGCAAAAACTACTAAACAGATCTAAATAAAACTTTATGGTAACATGGCTTTTACATCACAATGCTACATAGGCTACCATTTATAATGATTTTCTATGATTTGGTCATTATATAAATGTAAGTATCTAGTAAGTGATATGCATAAAAATTGTGTTATATTTTTTTTTTTTTTTTATGGATACCGGATGGCAAACGAGCAGAAGGACCGCCTGATGGTAAGTGGTTACCTTCGCCCATGAACATCTACAACACAAGAGATGTACTAGATGCGTTGCCAACCTAGAGGATACAGATGGAAAGGGAGGATAATGTAGTAGTCCGCTATCGGAACCACCACATTTTGGGGAAAGGATGGGTGGGAAAGGGGAAAACCTGGCTTACATGCCATCGAACCGGAACACATCATAAGATATTTGGCGGTTCGTCTTTGACATGATAGTGGTCGCGAGCCAGACGGAGGACGAACCTCCTACCACCAAACAAAATATAGACTATTGATATATAGACTTATTAATTTTTATGACGATAGCTGGTTCGAATCCTTCTATCTTTCTAAAACTTTAAGAATATTAATACTGCAGCGCAGTTGAGAATAGCTGAAAGAAACGTGTATATTTATTAATTTAGAGTTGCCGCCCACTATTTCGGCTAAGTGGACTGTAAAACGTAAAATCCTAAAAATTCAAGAAGTACTCTCTTAGTGCCCGGTAGACTCCCCAAGGAGCCTACATGCCAAATTTTTGCTTTTCACGCCCAGTAGAGCGCGTTATCGAAGTTTTATCTGTAAATTCAGTTTTTACGTAATTCAAAAAAATCTTTACCTGAAATTGTTACTTGATTTCTTTAATCTAGTCAATTAAAGGAATAAATAATTTAATTTAAAAAGAATAATACATAATTTATTTTTTTTTAACTTCACGCTGTATCCCGCATATAGCAGGGTAGGCAGAGGGAATCAAAGAACCTCGTGTTAAGACACTCCATTCTCTTTTAACAATTCCGTTCCCCACTTTCCGCCGTATTGAGTGTTGCGCATTGCGTGTTGAGTGGCGGAACTCAACGCCTTTGCCTTGTTACCAAACCCAAGAAATGAAAGTACTAAATTTTACATTTCCTAAAGTGGGAATCGAACCCACAACCTGTTGCGTTTACATTCGCATGCTTGTGTCTCTGCGCCACGACAGGCGTTAAATATATAAATAATAAATAAATTATATAACCTTGTATCAAGACACTCCGTTCTCTTCTTTCCACCTGAATTCGAAATGCATGTTGAGTAGCGGAACTCAAAGCCGCAATTTATCTTACCAGAGCTGGGAATGGAGATAATTTATATATGTATAAACATTCTGAGTACGAATCCAACTCAGATTTACTCGTGTTTACGATCAATCTCTTTCCCACAGCGCCACGATGACCTAATAAAAAGTACATAATATTTCTATGAAAGTTTTCATTCTATGATCCTATATTTCATTGTTTGAACACACAATCGATTTAACGAGATATAATAGAATCAATTACGCGGCCAAGAATTTCATTAGACTTCGCGACCTTAAGTGGAGAGCACTTTCGTAGTCAAGGAGCTAGCGGAAAATATCAGGTGGTTTCAGATATTATAAAGGAATATTTTATACATGATTTTTATTAATAATTATTAATATATTTTTTATTACATTAAGTTTTTTCATAATTGGTAAAAAAATGGAAACAGACGGATTTATCATTCTTTAATTATATTTTAATTATTTTCATCATTTTGACAAGACAAAGCGCAGCATTGAGTTTCGCCACTTGAAACTAGGTTATCTCTTGCTACCCCGATATGCGGGCTAAAGTGTCAAATTATAAAAATATATATGTGGAGAATATCATTTTGGTTAAAAAAAAAGTGGAATTATGGACAGAATTTCAACCTCAAATAATAATCGTTGGTACAGTTGCAAATTTCTTTAGCGCTACACTAGAATTTGTTAATATATTTTGATCTCCTTAATATTTCAAGCATTCGTACCTTTCATCTCATCTCAATATTACTTAGATTCTTGTCGTTTATTAAATTGAATCGTTGAAATATACACCGGAATATAGAAGTTACGACTCCATTGTTCGATTAATTTAAATAAAATATATATCTTAATACTATTTTATTACTTAATAAGCTTCACGCTTTATCCTGTATAGCAGGGCATACAGAGAGAACCTAGTGCTAGGACACCTCGTTCTCCTCTTTCCATGCTATTTTGAGATATGGCGTGTTGAGTGGTGGAACTCAATGACGCGCTTTGTCTTTTCAGGGCGGAGAATTACAAATAATTTTAATATAATCATTACCTCTTACTAATTGATATCCACACCATAAGTACGTGTGTTTACAGTCAGGCCCTATCCTACAGTGCTTTGACGGCCTCATATATAATTATTTAGTTAATATTTTTAAAAACTATTTACTTTGTTATTATATGTTATTAATGTGAAGCTTTCAACATAATATGAAATTACAAGAACTTTCATATTACAAATTAAAGTTCGAAAATATTGAATCACGGTAATGATTTATATTGCAAAATTAAGCTCTTTTTGATATTAATAGAAATGTTATTTCTACATTTTGTAACTTTATACTAGCTATACCCTGCGACTTTGTTCACGTATAGTAATTACTAAAATCTGATTATTTTCCCGTTTTCGCACAAGTTTTGAAGAATTCTCTCTTACTACTTTAATCAAGAGTCTAAATACTCAAGTTCTGCTTTCTATGGCTAGTAGTTTCGTCTTTATGTTGCTTGTCAGTCATTCAGTATTATTTTTTGTGTTCTGGCTCTACTTAGAGTTCTTCTACATTATTATAAAACAGAAGTTAAAAAATAATTTATATATTTGAAGGCAATATTGAGATTATGGATTTTATTAGAAGATTGTAATTTCTTCACTGTGAAATGTAGCAGATACGTAAAAATAAATTATCAATACAATGTTCAAAGTAAAGATTTATTTTCGTTAATTCTATTTCTTGTAAATATCGTTTACCCTTAATCGTTTCTAAGTGCTCCAACCTAAACACAAGCACGTTCTCTCTAGGGGTTAACTGCAATTCTTGCTTACTCACAGTAATTTAGAGTTAAATGATGTTGTTTTGCCAACTTCTTCATTGTATTGTGTGTTTTACTGATATGTAAGATACGAAAACGCCTCTTGAGATATTTATAGCAAATCGGTGCCTTTTAATTTAGAGCTTTTGTATTTTGTTTGTAAACTGTTGCTTTACTGAAAACGTAGCTAATAATGCAGGTAAATATTATTATATTTACTTTCACTCAATTTTCGTCTTATGTATGGTCGACAGAGAGAACTTAACAATCTTTATACTTAGTCCATTGAATAATAAAGTGCCGTAACATCGTTAAGTTCATCGTTATGAACGTCGACAGACATAAGAGAAATCTTTAAAACATAAGACTATCGGCATATAATATGTAGTTATGTACACACATTTTGTTTTATTGATAACGGATGGCAAACGAGCAGAAGGACCACGAAGGGCGAACCTCATACCACCTAACTACTGGGATACCCGCATCTTACGGGACGCTACATAGCGGCGGAGGGGAATTGTGTTCTAACCCCGTCCCCTCACAGGCTCAATAATGTAGTGATGTCGAAAAATACATATTATCCTTTCACGCTAGAACTAGTTAAGGGATTTAGATAAAAATTTCCAGTAACATAGCTTATACACTATTATATTAAAACAACTACAATTCATAAATATTTTATGTAATTTGGTTAGTCTAGTGTCATAATAATATTTTAAATATTAACGTAATAGCCATTTTGACCGCAGCCTCCTGTACTATAATCCATATACGATAATGATTTACATGGTTTGAAAATTAGATCATTGTTACGCGTTCCACTCCACTAGACTTATAAGTAAAGTTCATGTGATTTATTGAAAACCATTCGAATGGAAACCTGTAGTGTAGGTTTTAGGGGTGAATAAGTTGATATATCGAAAATGCATACTTTTCAAGGCAGGCATTTTCAAGTTTAATTTTTATTTGTAATGTTATTTAAACACTTTTTTCACCTGAAAGGGATAAAGATTTGCTTGAATTTTTTGTTTTAGTCATTTACTCGTCGTATAAATAAGTAATTAACGCCTGTCGTGGAGCAGAGGCACAAGCGTGCGACTGTAAGCGCAACCGGTTGTGGATTCGATCACCACTCCAGGAAATGGAATGTTTAATTTCCTAGGTTTGGTAAAAAGGCAAAGTGCGGCATCGAGGTCCGCCACTCAGCACGCAATGCCTCAATTCAGCGGAAAGTGGGGAACGTGGAAACGTGGGAGTGTCTTAACACTAGATTCTCTCTGCCTACCCTGCTATATGCGGGATACAGCGTGATGCTATGTATGTATAAATAAGTAATCTATGTCTATTAATATTAAAAAATGTACAAGTCAATTTATCAATCGATTCACGCTTGCTATATATCATCTTGATGTATTCGTGTAATACCATGGCGTTGTGACTATACACGCGGTGGCTGTGGGTTCTATCCTTACTACGGGGAATTAACAAAATTACTATTTGTGATGAAAAATTTATGGGTTAATTGTAAATGAAATTTAGTTTTTATTCTACGCTTATTGATTTTTTTTAAAATACCCCTGAGGGCGATTTGAAGAAGTTCATAATCACCGGAGGTGTTTCTTCTCTTTTTTATAAATATGTGTATATGTGGGCTTAATTTATATAAATACATACGTATTTAAAAATATTGACGTTGAGTTTCACCATTCAATACACAACGTCTCGAATTCAGGCGGAAACTGAAGAATGGGAGTGTCTTGACACTAGGCTCGATCTGGCAAACCTGATTTTTTTTATGCGTTATCCATATATGGCAAACGAGCAAAAGAACCAACTGATGGTAACCTTCACCCATGGACATCTACAACACCAGAGATGTGTTAGATGCGTTGACGACCTAGAGGATACAGATGGAAGGGGGGAGCAAAACGTTATCGGAACCACCACATTTAGGGGAAAGGGGAAGACCTGGCTAACATGCCATCGAACCGGAACACATCATTAGATATTTTGCGGTTCATCTTTGACATGATAGTGGTCGCGAGCCAGACGGAAGACGAATCTCCTACTACCTAACTATTGGGATACCCGCCTCTTACGGGACGCTACCCAGCGGCGGAGGGGAATTGTATTCTAACCCCGTCCCTTCACAGAGAAGAGAGATATGTGGGATAAGGTGTGAAGCTGCTTTTTATTAAAAAAAACACCCCTTTTTGCCCTTTTTCAAAAATGTAGCCTAATAAGTCATAAAAACTCTACGCACAAGATAACAAAAGCCAAAAGTTCCGTATAATTAAAATATACAGACTTTATCAAATACGTCTTTATCTGAGCTAAGGTTTTATTTAATGAATATAAAAACTTAATAGACGTCTCTTAATCCCTACTTTGATAAGATAATGTATGAAGTATAAATATTATTCACCCTTCTTAGTCGGCTCTACTTGATTAGTAACGTGGGATTTTTTTGTTTATACAATGATTTAAGTTTTTCGTACATGTGAGGTTATATAGGTGGTCTTAAAATGTTTATTTTTAAAATATTTTGTATTATTCATTTTTACTTTGTAATGCAGTGTTGAACTACACCATATGATGTAACGTAACAATTTCTATTTTAGTTTTATGTGTAAAAGGTGTGTGATCCTGTAATAAAGTTGCATCTACAAAAAGTAAGACGGTATACATAAAGCAGTTTTACGCTTTCGCAGAACAGGTAGTAAGACACTCTGTGCCTCTACTTTCCTCTTAAGATCGAGATGTGACTATATGTATTATATGTTGACTGGAGATCGATCAGTAAACAAATAATATTTAAATAATGTAACTTGTTAGTCTATAAATTAATCCCATTGATTTTCAAGTATAAATCCTCAATTGAGTACAAATCACGTCGCCAACATAATGTTATACGGAGGACATATGAATGAGTTCCGAAATAACGAAGTTATCATGTAAAAAAAGATTCATGAAAATTGATTCATCCAATAAATTTAATTAATTTATTTATTTAAGTTTATTTATTTATTTATTTACACACATAAAAAAAAGTCAAATTGAGAACCTCTTTTTTTCGTAGTAGGTAAAAAAGGATCATCTTCAATTAACAAAAAAGCTTGATTATCTAAAAACTGTGGCCGAAAAGTTTTGCTTCGCGTTAAAAGGTTTCTTTTAAAAATTTTACCAAAAAGTGTAAATGATGATTGACGGTTAACGAGCTTTTTAAAAGTTTTATAAATAAAGTGATACTTGCTGAGTTTGGAAAAATGTTTGGTTTAGATATTGGGGACTTTGTGATAGAATCTTAAGTGTTCCGGTAAAATATATCTGTATTTTTTTGCATCTTCTCAATTTTTTGCGTAGCAGGGTAGTTAGAAGGAATCTAGACCTCCCCACTATTTCCGCAATAGCAGGTTACTGCTTGGTCGGAGAGAACCTAGTTTCAATATATTCTGTCCATCCGAAATCGACACGTCGAATGAAAATATATTGTGATCATTCCGTTCGATTTCCGCGATCCTGATTGCGCATTTATAATATTAGTAAGATATCATCATCAAAGCGACAATTGAAGTAGGGGGAAACCTCGGTTGACCTTCGAGAGCACAGTATCAATGATACTGGAGGAAGTTCGCATAAAAATCATGGGGACCCCCCGGAGGTAATGCATGAATGAAGAGGTTAATGACTGTGGACGAGGCGAAAGAAGTATGCAGGGATCGTAGCGTTTGGCGCTCCATTCTTCCTTATTACCCCGCAAGGGATAAAGCGTGAAGCTAAGTTAAGACATTAAAATTCGGGTCAGGTTGATTTACCTGCAGCTAATCAACAAGCGTTTTTTTTGTTACCAAACCAAAGCTTCTATCTCCTTTTTGAGAAATCGAAATAAATAATTAAGGTTTCAGTACAGAAATAAAATCAACTTGAAATAAAATGTACTTAAAAGAAACATTATTACGAATAACTATAAAACTACTCGTCAGTCGTCCATCTTAACTAAATTTAAATGGGCACTAGATATCATATGATAAAAGAAGCATCAAAATTGGTTCAGTTAAAACTTATATGATAGTACACATAAAAAAATACAGTCGAATTGAGAACCTTTAATTTTTTTGGAAGTCGGTTAAGACTCAAATCAAACCAAACAATTGTAAGTAACGTAATTTAAAAAAGGCGCATTTCTTGAAACGATAACGATTCGTAAAGAACATATCTTTATTTGCCGATAAAAAAATAATGTTCGACATTAAGGGAGGGTTTAATTTAAATATTTCAGACGTATCTTCCGTCTTTTTCCTTCTTCATACAGAAAATATTGTCGTTTCACTCGTTTAGTAATAAGTCACTCTGACGGTAATGCTTTTTTAAATGAACATTGGTTTTTTAAAAAATATAGGCATTAAAGTGAGGCCATTATTCCAACGATTGTAATCGATTTTCAATAGTATGGCATATTATATGCCATTCGGAAACTTAGATGGAATATTTTTCAAGTATGATAACTTTGAATGTGCAATTTCTCGTTGGTATTGTTAGTTTGTTTGGAATGGAGTTTTTATCTGTTGTTTTTTACTTTTTTTTTATGAAGTTGTAATTGGCTGTATGATGAGTTACCTTATACATAAATTTTATTAAAAATAAATTAAATGTCACATAGATTTTTATTATTATAAAGAAAAAGTAAATAAAATGTAAGCTTTTATTTGCCATACCTTTTGATTTACGAGTTTATTTTTTATTTTAAGGTGTTTCCCGCACATATCAGGGTAGGCAGTGGAAACCAAAGAACTTAGTGTTAAGACACTGTTCTCTTTAACATTTCCATTCCCTACTTATTTGTGACATACAAAATGACACAAGTTGGTGAAAAACACTTTACTCTTTATTCTGCATGGCAGAGAGAGCCTAATGTAAAGACATTGCGTTCTACACCTATCGCTTAGATTATAATACGATAAGAGACGTATCAATCTGACTGGCGGAATTTAACGCTGCGCTTTGTCTTGTCTTGACGCCTGTCGTGGCGCAGAGGCACAAGCGTACGACTGTAAACGTAACAGGTTGTGGGTTCGATTCCCACTGCCTACCCTGCTATATCCAGGATACAGCGTGAAGCTATGTATGTATGTTTGCTTTGTCTTGTCAGTGCAGAATAACGACAATTTATATACTCTCTCGAGTGGGAATCGAACCTACACTTGCGTTTGCAGTTAATCGCTGTCGTACTGCCCCACGATGGTTTCACTTTTTATACTATTTTAAATTAGCTGTTATCTTCCCTCCACGTCCCAAACACATTATAGATTGACTAATGTATTTTTAACTAAATTTCAAAAATATTCCGTATTGGTATGTTAGAGATATCCCTTAATTTGTTGTGAGTAGAATAAATTAGGAGACTCGTGTTTTACATTATATCACTTATGACTGATTAAAAAGTAATAAATTTTTAACATTGACGTATTTTTATTTGTGTGGGATGTAGTGAGTTCTATTCTCAATAAGTTTTTTTATTTAAATATTCACTTTTGTTGCGTTTGGTTAGATAGAATCAAATATTAAGCATTTCCAGCTAACACACCAAAATATATAGCTTCAAGTTTTATCACGCTTAGCTCCGCCATCACACATCGAGCTCCGCCATCGGCCACAATCCAAGATATTCCGTATTAATTGACGGATCTGAACGCCGCGCTTTATCTTACTAAAGCATAGAATTTAAAATAATATAAATATTATTCTTCGTCTGAATCTGGGAGTCGAACCCAGAACCAATGGTATTTACAGTCAGACGCTGTTTCACTGTACCACGGTTACCTCTACAATGTTTTCAATATACAAAAAGTACAAAATATAGTGATTTATTTGTAATAACCTCAGCATACTTGCCTAAGGTTGAAAATACTAGGGCAGATAATTTATTAACAAAAAAAATAACAAAACTATTTAATTATTAATTTATGACTAAAATTTATTAATATCACATCAGCTATTCTTATATATTCTCTGTGGGCAGCAAGCTGGGTATGGCTCAGAAGTGTTACCCACTCTAAAGAACCCCGGTTCAGTAGTAATTTGTGTTTCGCACCTGGAAAATATAAAAAATATTTTAACTGCTTTTTTTAGCTTCACGTTGTATCCCGCATATAGCAGGGTAAGCAGAAACAACCTGAGGAGAACCCAGTGTTAGAACACTCCGTTCTCTTTTAACGTTTTCGTTCCCCACTTTCTGCGAAATTAAGGCATTGAAAATTTATAGGGAATCGAACCCACAACCTGTCGTGTTTACAGTCGCACAGTCATGCCTCTGCGCTACGACAGGCCTCTTAGTCTATAATATTATAAATTATAATACATTATCATATTTTTTACCCACTTAAAAAAAGGAGGAGGGACTTGATTCGACTATATTTTCATTTGTGTTTACGCATAACTTTTTGCTGGTTGAACTAATTTTAATTATTCTTTATACGATAGCATAGATAGCTAGTACTTGTGACGTGGTCCCATTTAAATTTCGCTAAGATATAACGAATAGTTTTTGAGTTGTTACGAATAACTCAAAAACTTCTTGTATATCATACTCGTATATCATCCTTTTTAGTATTTTATTTGAATTCGGATTTTGTTAAAATATTAATTATAGGCCATTTATAAATATTACATTTTGGACCCCGGAACCCAGACCCATAATAATTTAAGCAAATTAGGGTAACATATATTAAAACTTTCCTGGAGTAATATTTGTTCCTATAAATATTACCAAATCTATTTAGAATGATTAAGTGTTTTAATGTAAGGTTATAAAAAATACAATATAGGTTACAAAAAATACATTTTTTTTTATTATATGTAACTTCACGCTGAATCACGCTGTTAGGGTATATATATGTTAGGGTAGCAAGAGGGAACCTGAGAACCTAGTGTTAATAAATTTCATGTTTATTAAAAAAATAAGCAAGATAATTCAGTTTGAAAACACTTCGTTCACCACTTTCCGCCAAAAATCAAGACATTCCGCGTGCTTCCAGCACAGCGTCTTATCAAAACGATGAAATGGATAAGATGCACAAAGTAAATTAAACGCTGTTTAATTCCACTATCCAGCGTAAACTTAAAAGATTAAATAAAAATAATTTAAATATCATTGTTATTACTCTCAAACCTATTTAACTGCGCTAGGATGGTCTATATTACACTAAATGAAATAACATAGACTTACATGGTAGTCTTCAGATAGAATATAGTCTTTTATTACTTACCTTACAAAATATAAACCTAATATCAAATATATTGGTACATATTTTGAACCGAAAAGTTATAGTTATACGCCACCGTTCCTTAAGAGTAAAATTATTTACTTTTTTATAATTCAAAAAAACAATGATAAAGCATTCACAACATCTGTCGAGACAAAGGGTCGGCATTCCAATGTTTTTTGTCGCTAATTTGTCAACTTTTTCGAGCCAAGCGCTATAATGCCAGGCCTTGATATTTGTCACGTTAAAAAGATTTATATTTGTGGGGTAAATTAAAAAAACAGTTGAGAACAATGTACATATTTTAAGTTATGATATGGTTTTAAGATGATAGCTTATGGGGAATAACAAAATGTATACATATCTTAGGATATACATCTTGGTGTTAAGGAATTAAAGCAGCTTCCAAAAATTAAAAAGTGAAGAAACTCTTTAAAAGAACCTTGCAGGTATCGCGTTGCAGAGAGAGGTGCTCAGAATATTTACCTGTGTCTTACAACCTAAGTGCATGTCGAAGGCCCCTTTAAAATTCATTAACGTTCACGACCATATCCAAGCTCCTGTCTCTGACTTAGATAGGCAAAGAATTTAGAAAAATAATTAAATAATATACTTACGTGGTCTTTTCCATGTAAGTTTCAAATTTAACTTTATCTATTTTTTTATCACTTATGATGTGCCTCTTCTTTCTTAACAAATCGTCCAACTTAATAACTTTACCAACTTTTTCGAGCTTTATATTTTTTCTTAAAGACAAGGGTTTTAACAATTTCGATTTTTCTGCAATATTGGCTTTGACTTCTTCTAACACATTTTTCGGTAATTCTTCTGTTTGCCATTCAGGTGTCTTTGGTTCTTCGTTTTCTGCACTATTCGCTTCTTTAACTTCAGTTTTTTCTTTTTCTTCCAATTCTTTTACTTCGACTACTTCAGGCTCAGGGGTTGGGAGTACATCTCGCAAGTATGTGCTATACGCCTGAGGATAGTTTTTATTACGATTGTATATATCTAATTGTGCCCATGGAAAGCTATTGTAGTAAAAACTTGCAGGGTAAGATAGATTGTGGTGATGTACATATGAAAATGGATAAGGTAGTAGTTGCATGGGACGTTTAGGAGTAGGTAGCTTCGATGGATACCAAGGAGCATAGCTTTGTTTCTTACATGGTCTTGGAGGTTCCGGCGCTGGCATGTTGTATGGAGTATGCATATATGACGACATTCTTTGAAAATTGGACATTGGATAGTAAAATGGAGGCTTGATTAACTCTGGATCTGGAAAAGGTCTATTAAAATAGGGAAATGGGTGCGGATAATTGCGTGGAGTGGGTATAATATTTGTTGCTTCAATGTTTAGGTCCTTTACTTTCTTTTTATTATACTGTAAAGGTTCATACCAGTTTGAAATAGAATCTTTGTTTTTAGTTTTCTTCATTTCATTATCATTCATTTGTAAAATGTTAACTGTTTTTTTATTTGAATTCTCATGTGTAATGTCCATTTCATCATATATCTCTTGTGCTAAGTTGTAAATTTCTATAATAGCTTCTAAGTCACTTTTCTTGACCGTACGAAGTATTTCAGTTATGCTATTTATCTCATCTTCTGTCAAATATCTATCCGTTGTGTCATCATCATTTTGGTACTCTTGTTTTAATTCATTGTTATTAAGCAAATCTTTAACATAAACGGGTTGTTTTCTCGAATCCAGTTTTTTTATCACAGCAAATGAATTATCACTCGGGCTCGTTGACATGTCATCGTGTAGAATATTTTTTGTAATATTTACTTTTGTTACTGGATTAAATTCAGTCTCAGTAACATTCTTCTTCCTAAGTTTACAAGTGTAATTGCCACAAAAGCTTTCGGATTGCCATGTAGAGTTTATTGGATAAAGTTTTCCAGTATCTGGATCTTGACAAAATAGACCTGAAACGATAAAATTAGATTTATTTTATTTGCAAGACATTGTTGAAACCGCTAGTATTTTATTCGATTTGTATTTTCGTTTCCTTTAAACTAAATAACTTGGTGTAATGAGATGTAATGCTGACAAAAGTGTTTCTTCATTTTATGTAATAATTTGCTATATATTACTAATATAATACATTTGAACATATATTTTTTATATTTATAATTAGTAGAGAAAGGAGCTTGGACAGTAGAGGTGAGTGTTAATGCATTTTGTAGAAGCCCAACGTTTGGGTCGCAACTTCGCGAGTCCCAGGTACTCGCCCGAGCTTCTGCAACGTCTACCGACACACACCTGTGCCCGCACGGTGAATTCAAGGAATGCTAAGAAATTTCTTCCCAAACAGTACATTAGAATTACATACAATAATTTCGACTACAATGATATATCTAGGATAACTATAGTAAAACCTAAACATATCATGATTAAGACTAAATAACAAATATTGACATGTTTCTCTTAGGAAAATAATATTATAGTTCTAGCGCTAATAACATTAGTTTGGTTCTAATAGTGTTTTGATATGAGTCTGTACGTTGATATTGGCAGGTTCATTGTATTGTTAGATTTACTGTTTTTGACTGATATTAATGAAAATGTAATACAAATAGATTAAAAGTATATATTTTTGATAATTAATGTTTATTTTTAAATTATATTTTTTTACATTCTTGATTCTTTCATATTGAGATATTTATTTATTTAATACTTTATTGGAGGCCACCATGGCATAGTGGAGCAAGGTCTGATTGAAGGCGCGGTTGGTTATTGGTTCGATTCTTACTCAGGGCTGTGGAATCCCTCCAAACAAGCCTTAGCAACAAAAACTAGTCTTAATAAGCGTTTAAAAATTTCGACGTAGCTCAATAAATAACGTATAATTTTATTAATACATTTAATATTTTAAAATATTCAAACATAACAATGTCGAAATATTTTCGACAGTTAATTTAATTAAAGAAAAGTATTAGTTCAGTCAGTTTTTGGTATTGTCTGAAATCTGACACTTAGTACCTATATACAAACAAGCCTACACAGGCGGTATGAAATGTATCATAATATTAAAGCTTTATTTCAATACAAAATTGTGCTGTTCACAAAAGCAAAAAGTTAAACTATGAAAATTTAGGAATGACTTTCTATTTCATGTTTTATTATAACTACCTATCTATACATATAGAGGAGTAACAGCAAATGTTACATAAATATTATACCATCTTCACTTCAGTTCACTTTCGTCTACAGACGTATGGATTTATCTCCTTTTCGTGTCGCTTTTTCGTTACATCGAGGTTCAAATTACAAAGATTCTAATGAAAAATATACAAACCTTTAATAGGTGTTCCGTATACAATATTAAAAAACACAAACACTACAATATAAAGAAGTACGTGCTTGTACATTTTGTCAGTAGCTATTGTTATAACTGATGACTGAACACTGACGGTGTGTCATATGCGAGTATTGTTATGATTATACCAATGCTTGCTATTTTACAGAGGTTCTCAAATATGAGTAATTATTTAGCTCTAAATTAATCTTCGTTTCCCACTTTCCGCCGAATCGAGGCATTGCGTGCTGAGTAGCGGAACTCAACGCCGCGTTTTGCCTTGTTATCAAGCCCAGGAAATGCAAATACTAAACTTTTACATTTCCTGGAGTGGGAATCGAATCCACAACCTGTCGGGTTTAGCGATTACAGTCACACGTTAATATTTGGTTTCGGCCATCCTGGTGTAATAAGAGAGCGTCTGACTGTAAACGCTATTGTTTGTAGGTCCAATTGCCATTCGAGGGAATAATTATATTTAAATTATTTTTAATTTCTTTGCTCCGGTAGCACAAAGCGAGGTGTTGGGCTCCACTAGTGAAACCGCAATGTGTTGAAATCGTGCAGAAAGCGACGAATGTCACTAGTTTCTCTCTCACTACCCTGTTATGTAGGATAAAGCGTAAAGTTGTTGAAGCGTGGTTTTGAGGCCATCGTAACGCAGTGAGATGACGTCAGAATATGTACGGGTTTAGTCGTGGGTTCGATTCCCATTCGGGGGAAACGGATTGTCTGTGTCAGTCTGTGTGTCTCTGACATTAGATTTTCCATTTTTGAAAAAATTGCGTGAAGCTGCTTATTATACCAAAATAAGATTTTTAAATATTTTTCATATAACAAAATAAGATTAATAATAACATAAGTATAAGGGGAACTTTCTTTGAGAACCACTGCATTCGTGAATTCGCGAACGTGCCTTAATTCGATACTTGCTATCGTGAATTCCGCTGACTGAACTGAATGATAAGTTACTTTATCTAAGTCGATCTACTGTTATAATTATTATATTAATACGTGAACAAAATACTTTGAATCATTTTCTAGAAAAGTATGCGAATGGGGGAGTATGAAAATTGGCATACATAACAATATACGTGTACTAAGTATACAAAAAACAAAACCATTTTCAAATAAAATTCTTTAAAAAGTAAAATTATTACAAATAACTCTAAAACTATTCGTCAAATATTACCAATATCAGAATCACTAGTTGGTTTACCAAATAAAAAGTTATGCGGTTAACACACATAACAAGAAATACAGTCGCATTGGGACCCTTTTTTTTTGAAGTTGGATAAACATACATACATATATACATAGCTTCACGCTGTATCCCGCATAGCAGGGTAAGCAGAGGGAACCTAGTGTTAAAACACTCCATACTCCACTTTCCGCCGAATTGAGGCATTGCGTGATGAGTGGCGGAACTCAACGCCGCGCTTTGCCTTGTTACCAAACCCAGGAAATGAAAAATTCCATTTCCATAATTCATATGCATGTATGCATGCTTAGTAGTAATTCATCTGCATACACTGTTCACATTTTGTAGGACAGGCCGAAGGAACCTAGTAAATCTAAAAGTCTTTTTTTCATACTTTTACTAACGCCTTTAAATATATATAATATATAAGTATTAGATAATATATTACCTGATATTTTCTAATCTGTGCAAAGCGAGAATTCAACCTGATTCTACTTTTATATTAGTGATAATTTATTCCATTATTGTTGTTAATAGAGTGTACGTTCTTAAAAATTAAAACTTTAATAAATTATATGAAAACTATCCTTATAATTAAAAATATTAACAATGATTGCACGAGAAGCGTCCGAAGGATATTTAAAGCAGCGGGTGGTGTACAGTGGAACCAATATATGGTGAAATAAAATTTTTACAAAAAAAAAAAAATCAAAATAAATAAAATGCATTAAAAAATGCACTTATTACAAATAACTCAAAAACTACTAGTCCGATCCTAACTAAATAGGACCATATCAGAAGCAGCTAGCTGTCTAAAAAATCATTAAAATTGGTTCATCCAGTACAAAATTTAAGAATGTAGTTAGGTATTGAGAACCTCCTCTTTTTAGAAGTTGATTAATAAATAATTTATAATAAAAAGGATTTCAGAATATAATAAAGCGTGGTCGTTATTTTAGCGAGAATAGTTTTGATTTATAGCTATAAGCGTATACATTGTTATACATATTCATACTTTTTTCCGCATAGCATAGTAGACAAAGAGAGTTCTCTATGCTAATCTATCGATCAATATGAATAGAGAATCTTGACACTAGACAATACACTTCATGCTTCATTTTCCACTTGTAGTTGTAGGTGTTAAGCGGCGGAACTCAACGCCATACTCTTTATCATTTCTTTAGTTTTTAAGTTTTTTTCTTATCAGAGCGTTTAAATTAAAAAAATAAAGATATAATAATTATTAGTAAAAATATTTCTTTTAATATATCAGAACATAAGTTATAAAAGTTATTTATAGAAGGAGGTTGAAACGAGACATTTTCATAAATACCTTACTTACGAGTATAATATAATATAAATTTTTGAACGAACAACTTTTTTAATTAAATTGTAAGCAACTTTGTTAAGCAACTCATATATATGAGCATACCACAAGAATTAATTCATTACATACTAAAAATTATATGAAAGAATATACATATGTCCTCAGCGCTGTACTTAGCCACAATACCTCAATTCGGTGAAAAGTGGGGAACGAAAATCTTAAGAGAACGGAGTGTCTGAACACTAAGTTTTTAGGTTTTCTTTGAATACCCTGCTATGTGCAGGTACTCTACTATCCCGCGTAAAGCTAAAGAAAAGTATAGATCTTACAATACTGATATCTTTATGTTAATTGACGTATCGAAATTGCTAGTAATAGCTTATTTCAATAAAGAATATTTTGATTTTAATATACGTAGAGACAAGAGAAAAGAATCACTTTAACATTCCATAGATTTACCATGAGGGGTCCATCGTTCTGCAGGGGGTAGAGCTCGAGATATTGCCTCGCCGTACTGGTCTTTCTAATATTATCAATGCGAAAATTTGTTTGTTACTCTCACATAAAAATTACTGAACGGATCTAGGCTAACCTTCTGGTTTTCCATAAGAATTTGAGACGTAAGTGGCATAACTTAACGTTTTGCTTTGTTTGCAGTGCAGAGAAAATGAAAATAGTTTATCATTCCTCTGAACGAACCAGTGATCGAACCCGCTACCATCGCATTTACCTTCAGATCCTCTTCCACTACGATACTATGATAGGCTTTGCGTTACATATATGTATATAGATATAATACGTAATTTATGCTATGAGTGGAATTTGAATCCATACCTATCGCGTGCGGTCAGACACATTCCACACGCCCACGAATATGTAAAGGATGCTTTTAATTATAAATATTATTTGATTGATAAAATGGTAATATGGTAGTTGACTCTTCAACATTTGTTCCTGCATCCTTTTTTTTCCTCGTAGTCATTGACCATTTATATGAAGGGCATGCCTTCCTCAAGAATCGGATACGAATATATAATGTCTTTTAAAAAAATATTGGTGGGACTGTGAAAAAATATTATTTTTTTCAATAATAATTTTTATGTTATATTTATATTAATTATTTTTTATATGCTCGTATTTTCCATAAAGAGCGAAGACATTCTAGTTTTTACATTTTGTGTTTTCAAATGTAAAAAGTAGAATTATTACGTATAACTCAAAAACTACTTGTCAGATTTTAATTTAACTTGAATTCAATAACATCAGAAGAACTAGCCATCATTTACAATAATATCATCAAAATTGTTTCACCTAGTATAAAATTATGCGGTAAAAAATAAAATTGGAGAATACCCTCATTCTTTTAAAATCAGTTAAAAAAATAATACCCTATATATATAGTCGACTGTACCTCTCTACAGGGGTTCACACTGAGGTGTAAAAAAGCAAATTAGATGTTAGGGACTCAGAGCTTCCCATCCCGAGATAAAAGTATTAATGGTTGAATTATACAAGAGTATTAAGTTAAAATTAAACTGGGTAATAAGAGAATCATTGCTATGGTATTTTGTAGGAATGGTATGATTTTGTAATCGATTGATATTTGAATTCGATTATTTTGGGTGAAAATTTAGTATTATTGAAAAATATTGAGGCCACTGTGGCGCAGTGGGATCGTGTTTATATAAGTGCGACGGTTGTGGGTTTGATTCCCATTTGAGAGGATGATTATATCGTTTTATTAGAACCTAGAAAGAGAACCTAGTGTCAAGACACATCGTTTCTGATTTCCGTTCGAATTGTAAGGCGTGGAGTGAGTAGCGGAACAGAACGCCGCGCATTATCTTAGCAGATTTGAGAAACGAAAATAATTTAAATATAATCATGACCTCGAGTAGGAAACGAATCGCCCCTCCACCGCGTCCCGTTAGCCTCTAACTAATATCTAGGTGGCAATTCCTTTACTAAATTTCTTTGTTTTTATTAAGGCAAAAAATCGAGCGACTTCTACATTCCACGTATACATAAGTCTTTAAAATCAACAAAAGTAAACTAAAAAAGTTAAAACCGCATTCCTCTTAGGATCCTTTCTTATCTCTTCATTGGTTGCGAAACACGACGTCAGTTCCCCACCCACGGACTGATAAGTATAATTACTTAGTAATGTCATATAGAAAGGTCTTAAAATGCATTTATATGTAATGTACATAAGTTATTTTATTAGATTAGATTAGTTGGAAGCCATTGTGACGCAGTGGGATAATGTTTGAATGTAAGCGCGATTGCTGTAGGTTCGACTACAACTCATGGGATATGATTATGTTAAAATTATTTCCTTTGTTAGATAAAACACAGTTGACTCCCACCACTCACCACGCAACGGCTCAAAACGGCGGTAAATGAGGAAGGGAAATCTTAAGAAAACGAAGTGGCTTAACACTAGGTTCTCAGATTTTATCTGCTTACCTTGCGATGTGCGGGATACAGCGTGAAGCTAAAAAAAATTCTTGAGAGATCGCTCTTTTGCCTTGTTATCAGACTAACATGAAAATACAAAATATTATTTTAATATCTTCATTTCCTGGCGTAAGAATCGAACCCACAACCTGTCGTTCACAGTCACACGCTTGCGCCTCTGCGCTACGACAGGCCTTCATGCATTTACTGTATATTATATTCTCCCAATTTAAATTTTCAAAAGCAATATGTTTCAGTGTTTCAGCGCACATAATGCGATCGTTCCACAAATAGACATATTTGCGAACAGCTATTTATAACTAAAACAAAAGGCAGACCCATTTACATAATACCATAGTATGTTTTGTTTGTATGTATTCGTAAAAGTTATCATTTACGATTTTATGTTCTGTTTTCATGCGAACCCTGATTTATATGGACTATATACATTTATGTTGTATTGACTTGTGATAGCGTATGGTTTTATCTCTGGGCTTTCTATTTTTTGGCTTCACGCTTTATCCTGTATTACAGGGTAGGCAGAGAAAATCTGGTGACTCATCAAGACACTCCATTCTCTATCTTCCGATTCTATTAGAAAAGTTGAATTGCGAATTGAATTGCAGAACTTAACGGCGCGGCTTATTTTAGTAGCACGCTTGGGATACTCAATCTTTACATAACGTAACGCAGCGACATTACTGGCCATAGAAAGTTGAAATTATCTTAAGTTCTTTAAAGAGTGTCGGGAAGCATTAAGAGAAGATTTCCCGACATTCCTTACAGAAACGGGGATGCAACTATATGAAGAAGAATATGAATAAAAGTGTGGCAAGGGTCCTACGATGTTTCGTATGACCCTTGCCACACTTTTATGTTGGTTATAGGGAGCTGTTGCTCCCAACCAGTAAAATTACAATACGAAGTCCAAGTCTATATAAAAAATAAACATTTTTTCAGTTTTACGGCTTTTCCTTGCAGAGTTGGAGAGAGCCTAGTGTCAAATCATTCCTTTCTTTTTTACAGGCGTTAAGTGCGCTACGCTTTACCCGAATGAGGAAACAAAAGCTATTTAAATATAATCCTTTCCCCACGCTGGGATTAATATTTAATATTTTCATATACTCACTCTGGTAATAAGGCAAAGCGCATTGAGTACCGTAACTCACCACGCAATGCCTCAATTCGGCGGAAAGTTTAGAACTTAAGAGAACGAACGGTCTTAACACTAGGTCTAGGATTCCCTCTGGCTACCCTGTTAAGTGCAGAATACAGCATGAAGCTAAAACGCCTAAATTTGGCGGAAAGTGGGGAATCGGAAATCTAAAGAGAACGGAGTGTCTTAACACTAGGTTCTCAGGTTCCTGTCTATTACGCTATGTGCGGGATACAGCGTGAAGTTAAAAAAAATGTCTAAATCAACACTAACTATTCGTTTAAGAGCTGTTTAAGGCACAATAGAAGAGTTCACGTTTAGTTCACGTTGCTACCTGCTAATGCAGGGGAAGCACGCGATACAAGCATTTTCGACCTCAATACTTTTATATACCGATTTGTGGTTTATTTTTGTGTATTTGGATTGTTTTTTGAAAAGGTCATGCGAATGTATTTATTATAGATATGTGAATATAGAGAAGATTTCGTGCATGCTGTGTGTCATAATGATAAGTGACGTTCTTCATTTTATGTCCAATTTCGAGACTACATGTTGTGTCGCGGAACTCAACGCCGCGAGTTTCAAAGCTTTTTTTATATTTGAGATAGTTTTAGTTCCGAATTCAGTGGTGAAATTTAAATCTACAGCGCATACATACATATGTATTATATATATACATTAGTATATATTATATATTAGTACGTAATTTGTAAAAACTATGATTCTAAAGTTTTGAAATCGAAGGTAGTGGATCAGGTGGAATGATATTAAATTATTTTTATTTCTCCGCCGTGGAGATATGAATAAAATAAAACGCGGCGTTAAGATACACACCACACACCACCACATAATATTTATCTCTAATTTAGACGGTAAGTGGCGAAAGAAGCGAATTGACAATAGTTTCTGTCTAACACCCTGATATATAGTAAAAAGCATGAAGCTGAAGAAACAGCTTAAAAAATGAACCAGTAACCATCATTTAAGTCATATTATTAGCCTCAAAAAAACTACAAAGTATACGAGTATATAATAGATGAAACATATCAACAAAATAATAAGCCTTTAAATTTAACAAAAAAAAGTCGATTTTAATGTTAATACAACTACTTATATTCGTATCGCATCTAAAGGCTCTTCCGAACAATTTACAACATCTCGATTAAGTGATTCGCTTCAATAAATAATGATTTATCGAGTGTGAATTGGTTGTTTCTTGCTTCGATCTTTGATCATTTCGTATACGAAATGAAAGTTTTTTCTTTGTATAGAAATCACTAAATAAGATTATTTTTGTTTATGTGCTTATCTAAATAAGCGTAAAAAAAACCATTTTGTTTAGCTTCATACTGTATCCCGCATATAGCAGGGTAGGCAGGGGGAACCTGAGAACCTAGCGTTAAGACACTCCGTTCTCTTTCAACAATTCCGTTCCCCACTTTCTGCCGGATTGAGGCATTGCGTGCTAAGTGGAGGAACTCAACGCCGCGCTTTGTCTTGTTACCAGACCTAAGAAATAAAAATATTAAATATTATTTAAAAATTTTCATATCCTGAAGTGGGAATCGAACCCACAACCTTTCGTCCTTACAGTCGCACACTTGTGCCTCTGCGCCACGACAAATTTTTTTGTAGCGTCAAGGTACTAACGTAGTGAGGCTATCGTAGCCTACTCTCCTGCAGGTTGTCGGCGAGTTTTCTCGCACGTACTTATTGCTGATTTTATAATAATAATAACAACACTTTATGGCACATAAAGAGTATTCATTACATATTTAATAACTTAAAATTAATGTGCAATGGCCTTATTACTGAAAGCAATCTTTTCCAGGCAACCATCAATAAAGAACATATTACAAGAATGTAGAAAGTATCTATTGTTATATACATATATTTAATTTTATAGAAACTGGCTACACTGCAAATCCACCTAAGCATCTTTGTTTCATCTAGTTGAATAGCACGACTGTTTCTTTTTAAATTACTGCTCATAAAAAAAACTTGTCTAATTATAGTTTAATAAATCAAATCTTTAATTTTGACTGGCATCTTCTTGTCACAGATGACACCAGTAATTTCTCGTCACTTTCCTCATGTGTTCTCCATCCAATCCAATGTGACATTGGCGAAGTGATTTATACTCAACTGGCACGTTGAAAGCGCCATAATTAAAGAACTGAACTGAACTAATCGTCACTTCAACTATTTTATGGCAATTCTGTGTTGAACATCGTATTCTAAATTCCCAGACCGCTAAAATATTGCGCCACAATAATTCGTTTTTGTGTCGCTTTTTCGTTACATCCATCAAATACTAAAGAAGTTTCACATAAAAAAAGAAGGCAGGCCGTACACTTAAATTACAATACCAATATACCGCATACACGCTCATTTATCATTGCCTCGAAACAAAAGTAAACCACCAAGTCTGACAAGTAATCCCTTAAAATTTACGACTCAAGTCGTAAAAACATTGCAAATGACATATTTATTTAACCCTACCTCATTAATTTAATTAAATCGTTAGGGAAATTGTTCAATTTCAAATAAAATCGATTTTTTTGTAGCCGATTAGTTATGATGATGGGTGGTCTGACTGTTTTTTTTTTTACTTTTTTGTAAGTGATATTTGTTAGAAGGCGAGACGTTAAAATGCTTATACCGATTTAAAAAAAATATATGTTTTTACTGTGAAACACACAGTAAAAATGTTATTTTTATTTTTTTAAATTTTATACCAATATAATGAACTACTTCATACACTTAGTAGGTAATAAGGACATAAAAAGGAGACGTGATTGTAATTAGAATTTAAAATATAAAAACAAAATACTTAAAAATATCTATAGATAAACTTCACTTTCAAACTTAGGTAACGTTTTAATTTTTTCATCAAGGTGTATATTCGTAATTCATCATCTTAAATGTCCATTCTCATTTCTATTTACTGCAAATTGTAATTATTAGTAGTGTAGTAAGCAAATAAAAATATTTATTAACAAATTAAAAAAACAAAAATAAGCAACTACATAGATAATTAAAAAAATAAAAGAAAGCAACACAAAACAATTTTTAATTAAAGCGAACGCAATTCAAAATGGCGGCGTTAAATATGGCGTGAACGTTTTGACGTTTGACGCGACGCGCGGGAGAGGTTGTATAATTTTATTTTGAAATATCAAAGTGGGCCTGTAATTATTTCGATGCCCATGGGAAAGGTATGGATGTACATAAAATTATTCATTTAATTAATTATTCATTTCGAGATAATTTTAACTTTAGGTTATAATTGCATAGTTGGCAGTGATAACCTTCCCAGTGTAAAAATCGTTAAGCATGACATATATTGACGGAACTTAACGCCATGTCTTGTTTTAATTATATTTGGCTTAAATTAAGATAAAGCTGAATCTATCGTGGAGCAATGATACTGTCTGGCTTTAAGAGCAGATGTTTTGTGGGTTCAGTTCCCTCTTGGGGCAATTATAAGTCAAAAACAATTATAAGTTATTTATTTTTACCAGCGTCCCCGTTGACGCGTTGCCAACAAACGTATGTGTCACTGTATATAAACATGGATGTCAAACCATTTATTTTATTAATTTAATATATATTGAATTGTTATAAGTTAATATATTTTAAAAAGATATTATTATTCTGCACTCGTTCGCAATATAAACTATAAGTGTGCCAAGTTTCATGCTCCTCCGTCCGCGTAATTTTCGTAAAAAGGGATCCAAAGTTTTTGCTTTACGTATTTATATATAGATAGCATTTCAAAAATCGAATCCACGACCTATCACAACATACGCATACCACTATACCATTACGTATTAATAATTTAAAATATACATATAAATTATATTCATCAAGATAATTTAACTGTCCAACGCAATTCGTTATCCCAAACGAAATAAACGGTATCCTTTGTGGTTAACGATTTTAATTAATAGCTCCATCCTCCTGTCAACTTCGAGAAAAAGTCGCTATCAATAATATTCAAATAAAAAAATATGTATGGAACAAGTTATACGTTGGAGCGTTATTATGTAAATAAGTAAGAAATATTATATTAAATTGGAAACGGTGATTTTAACAGAACGGAGTGTCTTAACACTAGGTTCTCAGGTTCTTTGTCCCTATCCTACTATGTGCATGTTACAGCGTGAAGGCGTTTCCCACTCGGGGCAATGATTTGATATTTAAATTATTCTCATTTCTCCGTTCTGGAAAGGCATAACGCGGCGTTGAGTTCCGTCACTAATGGCTCGAATTCGGCCAAAATGTAGCGAACGGAGTGTCTTGACACTAATTTCTGTCTGACTACCCTACTATGTGAGATAAAACGTGAAGCTTGCTTTCTGCTTTTTAGAGAGAGGAGTTTGGTCAGTGGAGGTGCGCGTTTGTGCATTTAAAAGAGCCCCTTAATTCTACACTTGGATCGCAAGTACCAGATACTACTTTGAGTTCCTCTGCAATGCAAAGGGCTTGACACCGCAGTATTTAAAACTTCGTCTTTTTGATATCCATTGGATGGGCAGTAATGAAATTCTTAATATTTCTTAATTCTAATCTTTATGTGATATAATTCTTAATCGCTTATAAAATGTTATAAAAAATACTAATATATTAGCCATCATTTAAAAAAGTTTTAAAAAACGAAAGAGAAGCGTAGATAATAAAATATTCAGTACTTTAGTAAAGAAGTTTTATACAAATAAAAAAATATATTTTATTATATCTCTTATACTTTATTCATATTTGCGTAAGTAATTCGTAACGCGTTAAATATTCTTTTGGTTATCAAAGGAAAATATGTATATTTTTACATATATTATTTAATATTTAGGCACTTTGTAGGATGTACAGAAAAAACTAGGGACGTGCCCGTTTAGTACTTTCTCTTATCCATTTTTTAATAGTTGTCGTTATAATATATTAATGGGGAACAGAAATGTTAAAAGAGAACGGAATGTCTTAACACTAGGTTCTCTGGTTCCCTCTGTTTACCATGTTATATAAGGGATACAGTGTGAAGCTAAAAAACATATTAATCGTTTTACATTGCGTGTTGAGTAACCGAATTTCGGATTTCGTCTATGCTAGACAGAAAAAGATCAGTTCGGGCCGTTTTTGACCTCGCCCTATCTTCTTTGCGGAAAAATAAAATAGCGTAAATTTTCAAATACCAAGAGATCATTAAATAGTTAGATATATTTTTAAATTACTTTACACTAGTCACTACTCATTTAAACTTAATTTTAACTATTCTAACATTACTAAATCCCAATTATCTACCAATTTTTATGGTTATCCAACTTATAAATGAGCAAATTTGAAAAGGTGGATGAATGTTTTAAAAAGCACACATTTCACGAAAAACTACCGGACAGGTCTGAAAGTAATATGACTTATACATTAAGAGTAATATATGGGCTACAATATATAAATATGTTGTGTACTATATTTTGGTCACTATTAAACCTCAGTAAATATGTAAATGGGTCATTTATTTTAATTAGAATAGTCAATTGCATCTTCTTTGATATATATCTAAGAAGAACTTATTCGTTATAGAAATGGCACATTTTTTTATCAATATACTCATATTTTATAAAGTAAACATGTTATCAATTCGACTGTATTTTTTCAATGTATTTCAACCACAAAAAAGTGAACAAGTACTTCGAACTTACCAACAAACTGACCAGGAATAGGTTTAGGGTTAATTTATACGCGGTAGAAGTAGGCGCGAGAGGTATAACAGCGAAATCTCTCTATAACCTACTAAAAGATCTCCTCCTTTCTAGAACTATTATCAGTTCAGTTTTAGGACGTATTTCAAAGACGGCATTAGTTCTACTTGTAATAAATAATTGTTTTTAGTACATTTTATTGGAAGTCAATTTTATTTTTTGTTAAAATTTTAATAACATTTATAATATATTAGTATCATTAATTAATTTACTTTTATATACGATAAAATATTATGGAATAAATTACATTTACTATTCACCCTTTAATTTATTTATATACATACATACATACATAGCTTCACGCTGTATTCCGCATATAGCAGGGTAGACAGAGAGATCCACTAGGATCTCTCTGTCTCTGTCTTAACACTAGTTAAGACACTCCGTTTCCCACTTTCCGCCGAATTGAGGCATTGCGTGCTGAGTGGCGAAACTCAATGCCGCGCTTTGCCTTGTTACCAAACCCAGGAAATGAAAAAATCCATTTCCTGGAGTGCGAAACGAACCCACAACCTATCGCGCTTACAGTCGCACGCTTTTGCCTCTGCGCCACGACACGCTAATTTATTTACCTAATTATAATAACCACTTCTAAATATTACAAGCTCTGTGGAATCTCGTTATTCCTTTCAATTTAATTGGTAGATTCTTCGAGTGATATCGATCTGACACCTCAGGCCTTATATTAGTTGTGTATATTTGTTGGTTAGTTTTTACTTTCTTGAACATTTATATGATTGTTTACTTAATATTTATTATTTATAGCAAGAAGTTTTAATAAAAGTCTTATATATTTATTTCAATGCAGTATAAAGAGGCCAGGAGTCGTGACGCAGAGCCACAAGCGTGCGCCTGTAAGCACAACAGGTGGTGGGTTCGAATTCCACTCCAGGGAATGAAGATATTAAATATTTATAAAAAAAATGCAGTATAATAAAAGAATAAAATGTAGTATTATTAGTAAACTGAGTCTATTTGCAATTTTAAGTTTTGGATTAAATTTAAATTATTTTCGTTCGTCCGTATAGTAAGATAAGGCTCGGCGTTAAACTCCGAGTAACACTCATTGTTGCTGAGCATTGAGCGGTAATTGTAGAACGATTCTCTCTGACTTCCCTGAACCCCGAAAAAAAAAATATATATATATAATTAAATTATGAATTTAATGTTTATGTTTATAGACTGTTATATAATAAATGGTCATATTAAAATATATTTACGTTAGTACTTCCGGTCAATTGCATTCCGATTTAATTTACAACTTTTGAAATTATAATATTTTATTTTTGTTACGCAAATGTTATTTAATTATCAGCTATATAGAATTTTACGCGGATGCGAATATTAAAATATACAGATAGTTTTTTTTCTGGATAGATACTTAATTCATTACTAACCGCCGAATTTAAGACTTTCTGGATATTGGTGGACAAACTTTGATGGATTTTACGCCATGCTTTTTCGTTCCAAAGTGAAGATATGAGAGAAATTAAATATAATCATTTCTCCGAGTGGGATCGAATCCAAAACCATCATTTTACAGCCAAACGTTCTTCCACTGCGTCATTATTAGAAAAATCTGTCATGTTCATCATCATCATATCAGCAGCAAGCAAGGATTTCTTGCTCCTTCCACATCCAGCGGTTCCGACATTCTTGACCAGATCATGGGTTCTCCTAGTAGGGGATCTGCCCACTGAGCGTCTTCCGGTTCGTGGTCGCCACTCGAGAACCTTTCTGCCCCAAAAATTTACATAAATATTTTTTTTGTTCTACTGCTATTCTGCAAATGAATTTAGCTTATGCTTTTAATCGAGAGTTACAGGCCATCGTAGCGCAGTGAGACGGCTTCTAACTGTAAATGCAAGTGGTTGTGGGTTAGAGTTCCCACTCAGGGAATGATAATATTTAAAATACTTACATTTTCCCGTTCTGGCAAGAAAAATCAATTATCTTTTCATGTGTTCAAAGTTGTTTTTAAGTACTTTATTCGTTTAAAATCGTTTAAAATGTGTAAAAAATTGAGCATCGTATTTTTATGATTTCTATTTTATTGAGCAATATCGAATTGAGAGTCTACTGCAGCCTTTCGAACCTGTAACCTCCATGCTACCAAACGGAAACTAAATATAAAATAATAAAAAATAAGCCAAGCTTTAGTTCTTCATGCTCTCTAGTTTCTGAGACTAAGCTTTTTAAATAGAACTTCTATTAAAAGTCTACTTTAAAGACTTAAATAGTGCTTGACGTTCAGTGCTTCTTAGAAATCCTTGTTTTTGTTATAGTTTGTTTTATGTTTTATGAAACAGAATCTAGGTAATATAAAATATTTTTAAATTTATTATTTTTAGCTGAATTCAAAAGAGGAGGCATTGAGGCCTGTCGTGGCGTAGAGGCACAAGCGTGCGACTGTAAACACGACAGGTGGGAGGTTTGATTCCTTTTCCAGATATATTCATTTCTTCGCTCGGTAACAAGCCAAAGCGTGGCGTTGAGTTCCGCCACTCAGCACACAATGCCTAAATTCGGCGGAAAGTGGGGAACGGAAATATTAAAGAGAACGGAGTGTCTTAACACTAGGTTCTCCGGTTCCCTCTGCCTACTCTGCTATGTGCGGGTAGCGTGAAGCTAAAAAAGGACTAGGAGGAACAGGTAATCGAATGACTTTTTTCATGTGTGTTACCACATAACTTTTTACTGGGTGAACCAAGTTTGATAATTCTTTTATTATATGATAGTTAGTACTTCTGTTGTAGTCACATTAAAATTTAAGTCGGTTGTCTTTTTTATTAAAATTTTAATTGTTATTTTAATAGATTTGTGGTATCTGAGCTTTCTTTGTTCTTTGGAATAAAGAAAGCTAAAGAAAGAAAGAAAGTAATATGTTTAAGTAGGGACAAGTTTATGTCCTGGATATCATATTGTCAAATTCAGAGAACATAATGTCAAGACGGGTTTGAAAACGGAGTCGTTTTCAAATTTCCGCCAGAAATCGAGTAAATCTGTGCATAATTTTATCAGAAAGGTAAAATGATAACTAATAAAGGGTTTGAGTTACTCTGCGACTAACGGACAACGTACAGCCGAAACTATAGGCAATAGAAAACTTAAATTTGGCATGTAGGCTCCTTCTTCTTCCAACAAAAAACAGGAAAACACTGGATTTTAGGTTTTATAGTCCACCCAGACAAAGTCATATATTTCTAAATAATTCTTTCACTAAGTCATGGTAGTGTAAATCGGCCAGTATAAATTACATTAGTCACTAATTCGTGTTAGGTTTGAACAATCGGGAAGCGGATGTGAGCACTTCCGGTGACATTGTCAACGAAACCCCGTATTTCATTTGCGGAAATTCCTAAAGGCTTACCAATCTCTTGGTTATATTGTTTATAGCGTGTTAAAAGTTGTTAACTAACTTTACACATATGTATGTAGTATAAAGAATGAATGAAGTGAGTGTGTGAGTCACTTAATTTTTTTATAGGTTCATGCATCATCCCACATAGCAGGGTAGGGAGAGACAATCTCATACCAAACACTGCATTCTCCACTTTTCCCCAGAATTTGAGACATTGTCTGGTGAACGGCGGAACTCAACGCTGCGTCTGATTTACTAGACCGAGGACATGAAATTGACTTAATACCATGAATAGTTATACTTAATACCCTGAATGGGAATCGAACCCACAACTATCGATCACATTCAAACACTTTCCCATTGCGTTATTAAGTAGTTGCTTAACATTTACAGAATAAGTAACCAAAAATGAAATGAATATCCACTGATAGAGTAATAATATTTTCTCCCTAACAAGCTAACACGTGTCCTAACAAAAGCTTAACAATGCTTTTGCAAGTCATTTACGAGAATAATGTTGTGACCTTCACGACATGACCCTAGACCTGCTACGGTAACTAAATTAACGAATCTCAAGTGGAAAGAGGTATTCAAATATGTAATACTAGCAGTAACCCGTGGCTTCGCTTGCATAATCAATAGGAATTAACACTTGTTTATCATACAAGACACATGAGTATTGAGTATGGTGCCTTCATATGCGTATCGTTTTGGATCTTTCCATTGGAATGAGATGTTTTAGGATGATAAAAAGCAGCTTATTCTTTTAACTATCTTCACTTAAAAATCGTAATATTACATCGCTTCGTTGCGATGTTAAAGAAGGACAAGCATACAAACACATAGTCCCATTCATTATATTCACATGGATGATATAGGAATTAATTGAAGCCACCGTGGTACAATGATACAATGTCTAGCTGATCTTGGGTCGGATTGCCACATGGGGTTATGTTTATTGACTTTGACTTTGATTATATTTTAATTATTTTCGTTTGTACACTCTGGTAATGTCAAAGTCTCAAATTTTGGTGGAAAATGCTCGCGAAGCCTCAATCCAGGCGGAAAGTGGGGATCGGAATTTTTGAAAAAACTGAGTGTCTTAACACTTGGTCCTCAGGTTCCCTCTGCCTACCCTGCTATATGTAGGATACAGCGTGAAGCTAAAAAAAACGTAGAACGGAGTGTCTTGACACTGGTTCTCTCTAATTACACTGCTATGCCAAAAAAAGCATGAAGCTACTTTTAGTTTTACGCCAAGTAAGCGAAACTATGAGCAAAAGCTAGTACATTATAAAAATAACAAATATATTGTACGTAAAAAATTCGTAGGTTAGCCAAAGAAAGACGTAAATAATGAGGTGCATGATTGATGTGCCTCAGGACAATTTGTTTTACCTACGACTATGAGATACATTGAAAAGCGTTAGCGGGGGTTGTAGCGGATTTTACTACTAAAAAAAAGAAATAAGCATATTTTTTCGCATTTTTAAGAGAATTTAGTGTCAAGTCACTCCGTGTTTCACTTTCTGCTTGAATTCGTTGCATTGCATGTATGACGGTATTCAACATCGCGGCTGGTGATACCTGGGTGGGGTAGTGAATATAATTTTTAATGTAATTAGTCCCCATGTGATTAGTTGAGAGGGAATGCAATACACAACCAAAATTATTAGACACGCAATGCTTCAATTCGGCGGAAAGTGGGGAACGGAATTGTTGAAAGAGAATGGAGTGTCTTAACACTAGGTTCTCTGGTTCCCTCTGCCGTCCCCGCTATATGCGGGATACATCGTGAAGTTAAAAAAAAATATTAGATAATTATACGTAACGCGAATAAAAACGTGTTAAAAAAAAAATACTATTTTTTTATAAGAAAAACACTATAAATTAGATAAACATTAGGGCTTAAAGCGAACTATTGAGTGATACGTTACTAATACAAAATATTTTACGAGCAAGTTATTTTTAGAGTAAAAAATAACTTGCTCCTAAAATTAATCATTTACAAAGTAATACGCCATTCAGCATTTAATTTTGACATAAAAGCATTTAATGAATACACATCAATTCTCATAATTTAATATATCACCTATCAATACATTTCATTTATTTGAATTAAGTGAATACATGAATCATCCCATTATAGCATAGTGGGACGGCGTTGGACTGTACACGTGATTGGTTGTGAGTTCGATTCCCACTCCCAGGAAATAAGAGAAATATATTGAACTTACAACGAACCCAGAACAACGTTCTGCGTACTATAAGGAAGGCTGTGATTTTCCAGAAACGATGAGATCCAAGAATACTAACATTTATCATGAGTTCTGACAGAAATTGACAAATCCAAAAAGAAATAAGTACTTCGACTCTCGATTCATCCGAATATTGCTTAAAGATTTTTTAAAGCCTTCACTTGCGGCTAAAAATCTAACAAGGAAGGATATTCTGCGAAAAGACAAACGAGACAATGGTCTAAATTACATATAACACTGCAACTAATATGCCTACAGTCTTGCGACTGATTGCAGATCTAAGACACAAAAAAAAATGTTGTTATTTTTAGTTTCTCACTCTGGTATCAACAAATGCGGCATTGAAATCCGTTTAAATCGGACGGAAGATGGAGAAAAGAATCTTGATTAGGTTCCTTTTGTAGACTTTTCTGTGAGGAAAAAAAAGTAAAGTTGCAAAAAAATATTTTTAAATTAATTTTCGCAATTTACTCTCCTCATATAAAAGACTCTCAGCTAAACTTACTACTATAATATATTATCTTTTGCAATAACGAAAAACAAAAAGTATTTGAAAAATAACAATATTCATTTATTTCACCCATTTTCATTTATCATCTAATCCACAACTAAAGAGTAAGAATCGAACCTACAACCCAGCAGTATTACCCAGGTCAAAAAAAAAAACATAAAAAATATACATACATATATTCATAAGCATTCACGTTCACGTAGAGGACGAGTCCCACCGCTAGTACAGTTGCCGAGTCACGCACCCATCATAAACTAGACGATACTGCATTTTGACACAAATATATTATATCTAAGTCATGTAAAATAATACACATTAGGGATATGAACACCTAAGTAATTATTTAGGTGAATAAACGAAAACTGGGAGGGGTAGCAAAAAAATATATGTATTTTTTGTTATTTGGTGTTATGATGTAGTTTTAGGCTTTTTTGAACAGGTTAGATAGGTAGATACATACATACATACATAGCTTCACGCTGTATCCCGCATATAGCAGGGTAGGCAGAGGGAACCTAGTGTTAAGACACTCAGTTCCTCACTTTCCGCCAAATTGAGGCATTGCGTGCTGAGTGGCGAAACTCAACGCTGCGCTTTGTTTGTAACCAAACCCAGGGAATGAAAATACTAAGCTTTTACATTTCGTGGAGTGGGATTCGAACCCACAACCTGTCGCGTTTACAATCGCACGCTTGTGCCTCTGCGCCACGACAGGCCTTAGGTAGATAAGTATTTAAAAATAACAGCTTCACGCTATATTCTGCTTAGCTAGTCAAAGAACTTAGTGAGACTTAAGACACTCCGTTTTCAGCTTTTCATTTAAATTCATGATATTATTTTTTGAATGGCGGAACTTACCACCGCGCTTTGGCTTACGAGAACTGAGAAAGGGACAGTTGGACCGGAAAATAGATTTTTCACAAAAATTCTACATATTACTAGATTCTTTTCATTAATGTTAGTTTTCTCTACCTAGTACATTAATTGATACACGACTCATTATCCGAGCTTTTTTTAACACACGATATTTAACCCGTACAATTTCTTCTGGTAAGATAAAGGGCGGCGTTGAGTTCCGCCACCTAATAGGCAATGCAAGCAAAAAAAACGAATTCGGGCAGAAACCGCAAACGAAGTGTCTCGACACTACGTTCTTTGACTAGCTTAGCGGAATATAGCGTGAAGCTGTTGTTTTTAAATTCTGTAGATTAAGACACAATTATATTTTTAATAAACATAAATATTAATATTTCGTTATCATTTCCCTGAAAATAAACTGAAATATCTTGTTATTACTGAAAGGAGTTCAAAATGTATTTATTAAAGTTAATAGATTCTTAATTAAAAAATCGCGTGCTCTATTCGTAGTACTCAATTCGTAGTTTGGTTCTGAAGTACTGTATTTATATTTAACAATGGTTGTATGATTATGTTTTGTTGATTGGTTATATTTATATAGTAGTTTCATGTTTTACCGCATAGCAGAGTAATTAGAGAGAACCTTTTTTATTTGTGAGGCCATCTCTTTATGGGTACCCGCCCATTTGGGGACTTAGATGACAGACGACAGCACTAAAACCTCACGAAACTCCTCCTTCAATGCCACTAGTCGATGCCACGGAAACTACCACAATGTTCCATGGACCTAGACGGTGATAGCAAGGTATGTCGCGGAGTAAGGGATGGTGGGACACCCTCGACGGTCTGCTCAGAGAAGCGAGCGGGAGAGACCCGCGCGCGACTTCTCCGGTTAGTAGACTAGGTTTCCTTCCTTTCTGTTCCCTTCCTGTTGAATAACGGGGGAAGGCAGCGATCTTGTGTTCCTTTCCGGCATCCCGGTCTCAGTCATAGAGAACCTAATGAAAAGGCACTCAGTTAGTCGCTTTCCGACGAAATTCGACTCCATTACATGATAAGCAGCTTTCGACGAAATTGACTCATTACATGATAAGTTGAGTTGAGTGAATTTCCAGCTGGAAGTGGAGAACTGAGTGTCTATTACGCTCTCTCTGCTATACAGAAAAAACGTGCTGCAAAAAAGCACTATCAAAATAAACAAGAAACCCTATAACAATAAACAATATACGATAGTATTGTTACAAATCACGAGGACAATATATTGAATGACCACTGCAGTACTGGCACAGCCAACAGTGCCATCTGCTAGTGAGGAGCGTGATTGATATGGCTAATATTCTGTGATGTTACACGGAATCATTAGAGTAACTGTGTAATTGTTATTCAATTGTATTCTAATTTGTTTAGATTTAGAGGAGAACGGAGAGACAAATAGGTAGAAAAGGCAATGAGGTAATACTTTTTTAAACTTTAAGCTAATTTGGCGAATAGCAGGGTAATCAGTGATTACCTAATGTCATTCTTTACTTTCTACCAGAAATCTAAACATTGCGTAAGTGGTGAAATAAACGCCGCACTTTGGCGCATAAGAGACGCAAAATGATAATAATTTAAACGTATATTAATTTAAATTTAAACTCGGGTGAATATCGAACCCACAGTCAATCTTGTATACAGGCATACGATTTTCCACTGCGCTACTATGGACTCCATACTTTGTGAGTTATTTTATTTCGAGAGAAAATTATATCATGAGGGTAACTGTGTAATTGTTATTCATTTATATTTTAATTTGTTTAGATTTAGAGGAGAATGGAATGAATGTCTTGTCACTAGTCTTCTCTGTCTTCACTGCTATGCGGTATAAAGCTTAAAGTTAAAAAATGTTTAGATAAGCGACGCAGGGAAAGAAATTTGATGAATAAAAACATTATGTAGCGTTACACTAGTTGATTGCATAGCAAGGTAGTCAGAAAAAATCAAATGTCTAGAACGAAGTGCCGCTTTCCACCCAAAATCGACACATCGCGTATTGAGTGGCGAAACCCAACGCCGCCCTTCGTCTTGAGAGAGGTGGGAAATGAAAATAATATAGATAGAATCATTCTCGCAAGTGCATATACAACTCAGAACAATAGTGTTACATGATTGCTTTAGTACTTTGTTCTTTAAATTAATTTCTAGAGAAAATTATATGACTAATATGATGTGATGTTACACGGAATCATTATTATAACTGTGTAATAATTGTTATTAAATGGTATTCTAATTTGTTGTTTAGATTTTTTAGTTATAAACTAAACTAACTTCTTTTCCTACCATTAATTATTACTACTAAATATTTATTTTTCATCTTCACGCTTTATCCCGCATAAAGTGGAACACAGAGGGACTGAAAGAACTTAGTATAAAAACACTCCATCCTCTTTCCGCCTGAATTCTGAACATTGTGTGTTAATCATCGTAACTCAACGCCGCCTTATTATTACTAGAGTAGAGAAATGAAAATCCAAATTCATCAGTGATAATATCTTTGTTAACACTCCAGACGGGGGAGGGTTTCGCTAAAGCGTGGTAATTACGTTAATGAATTTGAATACTTTTCTCTTAAATGGGAGAACTTAGTATTGACTTAATTTCGATTCGTTAAAGGTCCACGAATTATAAGTTTAAGAATAGCTAGATTTAATTTCTGTCATTTACTAGAAAATTCGAAATTGCTCTGTATTTCTGTTAAATTAGTTCTGATTTCTTAGAGTCATTCTTTTTACAGTTTCGTTCATAAGAAATGTTTTTATATTAAGATTATTTTTACTATTTAGTGTAAAGAAATTCCGTTTTCCTCATTTCACCCGAATTTAATATATTGTGTGATCTCAGTGCCATGTTTTGTTTCAGCGGGAAATGGGAATAATTTAAATATAATGATTCCTTAGGTGGGAATCATGACCACAACTAATCGCGTTTCTAACTGTAAATTATTAAATATTATTGTAAAACACAGAAAGTTCTGTATATAATTTCATTATCGTAAACGCGTATTTTAGGCCCAAAGCAGGGAAAGCAGCAGCAGCAAATTAAAATAATTTGGATAGCAGTATTCCTCCGATTGGAAATAGAATCCACTACTGTCATGTTTACAGTCAGAAGGCGTTCCACTGCGCTACTATGTTCTCTGTCTGATTTATTTTTATTCTACGGTTAAAACTTGTGGAAATAATGTAGTACATTGTCAGATGTACATTTAAAAACCTACTAAAATCTAGCGTACATCACTAAGCAATATTATTTAGATCCAGTTTAGCCATTGACACAGTTGGCTACAAAACTAACAATAAAACTATTGGAAATTGCAGCTATCGGCTATTACCGTATAACCGTTACTATACATTTGCATTAAATAATATGCATATATGACGCCATCGTGAAACAGCGTCAGACTGTAGTTGATTGTGAGTTCTATTCCCAGTCGGTGAATAAGAATTTAATATTTTCATTTCGCCGCTCTGGTCAGACAAAGCACGGCGTTGAGTTTACGTTACGCCACTTAACATGTCTTGAATTCAGGCGGAATGCAGCAAAGGGGATGTCTCGACACCAGCTTCTTTCTGGCTACCCTGGTATGCAAGATAAAGATGCTTTATATTTCCCTATATACAACTGAGGTTATCGTGACTATAAATGTAAGTGATCGTTGGTCCGATTTTTTTTAGCTGCACGCTGAAAATAATAAACTTTTACATTTCCTGGAATGGGAATCGAACCCACAACCTGTCGCGTTTACAGTCGCACGTGCCTCTGCGCCACGACAGGCGTTATGATAGAATAGTGCCTAATCTATAGAGGTTAGGTGCCATTCGGGAAATAATTACGCTATACCAGTAGATTCTAAGAAACGTGTATGTCACTTTATACAAAACTGAATATATAAAGAATAATATCAAATACATGGTAGTGTTTGTGATATTTATTATGTTATTTTAACGTATTTCTACCTTTTTTTTTATAAAAAAAAAAAACTATTGTTTTCAAGCACTTCTACTTCATGTAGAATTAATTTTGCAAAAGTTTATTTTCATTGCCGGTAAGATACGGTGCGATGTTGAGTTCCGCCACACTACCGAGACTAAATATATACTAATAAAAATACAATAGTTTGCTCGCAGGTACCTTACCATTATAAGTACATATAGGGTTAGGTTACGTTCTATCTTCCTAGAGTAAGATTGATCACCGTCACATTACACAGAGCTATGTGAGCACTTGAATTCCTACATCCACTATTTTTCTTTAAAAAATATTTTAGAATACTTTTTAAAAGGTTTCTAAAATGGGTCCCTAAATACTGAATCACATGTAGATACTATATATTCGTAATATGAATGAATTAATAAATTAAAAATAATTTTGAAGGTAGTAGGTAATTTTTAAGTTTATGTTTCACCGTAAATTCTATTTTTATGTTACTTAAATACTTTTTTACCTGAATGTGTTTGATTTGTTTAACATTTTTGTAAATAATTTAATTTATTCACCCTGTTAAAAATTCCTATTAATATTTAAAAAAATATATACTACAAGTTGACTTATTCATGGCTGGTAAGGACAATAAGTTAAAAGTATCTTAAGCTTTAAACATTTTCCGCACCAAATCAGGCTAGATCAAATGAATAGCGGTAATAAGTTGTTAGATTGCCATTTTTAAAAAAGGATGAATGTAGGCCAGAGCTTAACGCCGCGTTTTATGAACTCAGAATAAGGGATCGATATACGTTGTTATATAATAAATTTACAAAAACAAAGAACTATAACTATCTAGAACGAGAAACAGATAAGGTTTAGCACGTATTTCGAAGGCGGAATTAGTAAGAACTAATCGAATAGGTTAGGTAGAGAAAGGAGTATGGATATAAAGGGGTTCCTTTATACCTTACAATTTCGTGTCAAAAATGGGTCATCATGGTGAATCCATGTAATGTTAAGAAGTTTCTTTCCCATATACATATAAATATAAAAATTACCCTTAAATAAACAATAAGGTGCGAAAATCAAAATGTAATTCTTTTTAATAAAGAGCATTTTTAATCCGGATTACTCGCGTGTATTTGAGTATTCGGAAGTAAGCATAATAGTAGTTAAGTTAGACCTATCTATGAGCACGGACTGCTGTTAAGTATTCGAAACGTCAAATTTCCAAAAATGTATTTCCAAATACTAAAATATACTCAATTAATCCGGTTACAATAATTTTTTTGTTTGGTGGTGGGAGGTTCGTCCAGTATTCGGAGAGTAATAATAGTAGTTAAGTTAGACCTATCTATGAGCACGGACTGCTGTTAAGTATTCGAAACGTCAGATTTCCAAAAATGATTTTGATGAATTTCTAAAATATACTCAATTAATCCGGTTAAAATAATTTCATTTAATATGAGCAAAAATTGCGAAAATCAAAGAATTCACTATTCTGTATATCTTTTGCGTATTAATGCAAAATTTATATAATGTTACAATTTATCTTAAACAAACATTTGCAACTCATATATCATATATCACATACTCATATATCTATACATATCAGAAGTGATAAACCAATCTCCCCCATAGTTTACTTACAGTTACCATTTAAGTGCAATTTTATGTATGGTAATGAAACATAATATTAAGTATTGAGAGCTATTGATAACGTTTTGTTTTGTTTTTTTGTGAACATAATGATACCACTGTGGCTTAGTTTGTCTTTACTGGTGACGGTTGTAGCTTCTATTTCTAGGGGATGTAATATGCGCAATTCAGTTATATTAACACCTGTCGCGGCGCAGAGGCTTGTGGGTTCGATTCCCACTCCAGGAAATGTAAAATTTAGTATTTTTATTTCTTGGGTTTGGTAACAAGGCAAAGCGCGACGTTGAGTTCCGCCACTCAACACGCAATGCATTCGGCGGAAAGTGGGGAACGGAATTGAAAAGAGAATGGAGTGTCTTAACACTAGGTTCTCTGGTTCCCTCTGCCTACCCTGCTATATGCGGGTTACAGCGTGAAGTTAAAAAAAAAAGTTATTGCGTTAGACAAGGACCAGTGCAGGAAAAACCTAAAATGGCAAACATAATTAAATATCGCCTGTCGTGGCGTAGAGACAAGCGACTGTAAACGTGACAGGTTGTGAGTTCGATTCCCACTCCAGGAAATGTAAAAGCTTAGTATTTTCTTTTCATTTCCTGGGTTTGGTAACAAGCACGGCGTTGAGTACCGCCACTCAGCACACAATTCCTTAATTCTACAGAAAGTGGGGAACGGAGTGTCTTAACACTATGTTCTCGGGTTCCCTCTGCCAACCCTGCTATATACGGGATACAGCGTGAAGCTAAAAAATAAATAAATATTTCATAAAATAAGAATGATTTTTTAATCACCCATGAAATTTTATTTCATCGACTTTTTTATAGTTTACTGATAAATAATAAATAGAAATATAAATGTATGGAGGAGTAGAGAAATAATCGTATTTACATCCTTTTCATTGCTCCAGCCTGTTAAGAATGGCTTAAAGATGAGCATTGAGTTAGGGCTATCAACACTCAATGCCTCAAATTCGGGCGGAAAGCAGAGAACGACACTAAACACCCTTTGACTACCATGTTATGCAAAAAAGCGAGAAACGTTAAAAAATTACATATGTAGATCTACATACATACATTTCAATGTATATATGTATGTATGTAAAAGCAATAAAAGCTCCCAGCTTCCGCTAGTTTGTTGGTTCTTAAGGTTGAAGTTTTCTCGTATAGAACGATTGCGTACTTCAACAATTGATTTGGGATGCAACATTTATATATGTAGTTTTTGAATACTTGGAAATAGTAGATATATATGATTCTAACAAAATATATTCTGTTTTAATAAAATAACATTATATTCATTATTATGAATGAATGAATAGAGCAGCGAAACACACAAAGCGAAAGCACAGAAATGAAAATAATTTAAGTATGATCAATCCCCCGAGTGGAAATCGAATCCACAACTATCGTGTTTACAATTTTACACTGTCGCACTGCACTACGATGGCCCTAGATTTAAAATAAAGCATTTATGATACATATAACTAGGAAATACAAAGTAAACACCATTTTTAGGGCTAAAGTACCCTAAAAATGTGGTAAAAATTAATAAATAATATAATTTTGTTTCATCAAAATACTATATAACTAACAGGAATCGAACTCATTAATATTAATATTTGCGTTTATTGTATACAATGAGCTTCACACTTTATCCCGCATGGTAGAGTAGTCAGAAGAACATAGTGTTAAGACACTCTTTTATTCAATCACTATATTAAAACCACCTAAACTACAAAAACATACATACTAAAAGATATATAAAGACCAAATTCAAAAGAAACGCTACCAAATATAGCCACCGGAACTAAACGAGTGAAGGACGAAGCTCGCTTCCATTTACTAAGAGAATAGAAAGCTCTATCACGCGATACGTACACGCTACCGTGTTGCAACAATGAACTAAATGTGTAGTTTTGTTAATTGATATATGTATACGAGTATGTCTATTACTGTCTATATAAGATATAGTGCGGCGTTTAGTTCCGCCTCTTATCGCGTTTCGATTTTGACTGGAAAGCAGTTTCTTTCTTGATACTACATTTATTCTGACTACCTCATATGCCTGTCGTGGCGCAGAGGCACAAGCGTGCGACTGTAACCCGCATATAGCAGGGTAGGCAGAGGGAACCTAGTGTTAAGACACTCCGTTCCCCAATTTCCGCCGAATTGAGGCATTGCGTGCTGAGTGGCGGAACTCAACGTCGCCTTTTTACCAAACCCAGGCAAAGATACTTATATACCGCTAATTGCGGAAGATGTATGAAAAAAGACTGGGTATAAGTTTTCAAAGTATTGCTTTTCAGATACTCCAAGAAATATAACTTCTTAGCCAGTTTCTTTACAAACTTTTAAGTAAAATGATTATCTTTGTGAATTCAGTCTTTTTGAAAACCCTCTTTGTCAATTTCACATATTGTAATATTTTGTACATTGTTAATTGTAAATAAAATTTTATTTGCTTGTAGAAACTTCTATATGAAGTTAAATTTGAATTGTAAAGAAAAACTAATAAACACATATTTATTTCCAAGCAGTAATAATACAGTAGACGATTATTTATGCTGCTTACTAAAAAATATGGCGAAATGCGTAACCCATCTAACTATACTTGAGGCTAAACTTCCAAATACCGTTGATTTTAATTTACAAACCTTAAAACTTTCGACGAAGTCGCGGGGTACAGGTAGTTTAAAATAAATATTATTTTGTTATACAATTAATAATTCTGACAACCGATAATAAGCTATTTTTATATTTTCATCCACATTCAGTATATCAGACGAAAATATATGTTAGTAATAAACGGTCGATTTTCGATAACTTTGACTGTAAGCCAAAGAAATTGTACATGAAGGGCGAATCTAACACGGCCTGATTTACTTCTGAGAGGAAAGAACGAAACGCTCGTCACGCGAAAATCTCACGCTATGTGGAGTACAGTAGTATTGATCTTGGAATTTCATTTAGATACTATTGTGGTATAGGAAGGAAAATTTTGGCTGCTAAATTTTGCGAATTTTTACTCATTTTTTTTGTAGCTTCAAGCTTTTTTTATGTATAGAAGGGTAGTCAGAAAGAACTAGTAAGAATTGAGTTCCGCCAGTATAAAAAATAAACATTTAAATTTGGTTAAAATCTGATGTTCGTATTTAACTTTTAAGTATTTTTTATTTAAAATCGTTTTTTTTAGCTTCACGCTGTATCCCGCATATAGCAGGGTAGGCAGCGTGAACCTGAGAACCTAGTGTCTAACTCCCCACTTTCCGCCCAATTGAGGCATTGTGTGCTGAGTGGCGGAACTGAACGCCGCGCCTTGCCTTGTAAACCAGAGCGAGGAAATGAAAACACTAAATATTATTTAATATTGACATTCCCTGAAGTAAGAATCGAACCCACAACTAGTCGCGTGTACAATCACACGCTTGAGCCTCTGAGCCACGACAGGCCTCTAAAATAAATAATAAATAATCTCTTTTAATGCTTGTGTATACTAGTAACAACTTACTGACAGCTCGCTAACGACATGCTTTGTTATACTATTTAATGGGATATGTCAAACCAAATATATTTCATAGTTGAAATCTGGTCGAAATCAGTTTAGGTTGAAAACCTGAATACAGTGTCATAGGATATGATCCATTACAGGCGTGAATAAGTTTTTTTTAACTTCACGTTGTATCCCGCATATAGTAGGGTAGGCAGAGGGGACCTGAGAACCTAGTGTTAAGACACTCTGTTCCCCGCTTTTCGCCGAATCGAAGCATTACGTGCTGAGTGGTGGAACTCAACGCCGTGCTTTGCGACTTTTACCAAACCCAGGAAATGATAATTTAATATTTCCTGGAGTGGGAATCCAACCCACAACCTGTCGTGTTGTGCCTCTGCGCCACGACAAACGTAAATAAGTTAATAAGTCAAATATGTGTGTTTTAGGTAGCTTCACGCTTTGTCTCCTATTATCATAGCATGATATTTAGTCACTAGTGTTAAGACACTCCGTTCATTTTTCGTCCGAATCTGATACTTTGGAACTCAAGGCCGTGAAACTTTTTAGCATATTTTTTAAGACAGGTTTATTTTTTTTAAAGCTGAAGTCGGATTTATGGAAAAATGGAGGAAGATAGCAATTGGACTGTTTTTTTTTCTAAGTTTGTTACCACATAACTTTTTACTGGGGAACTAATTTTGATGATTCTCTTTTTATACCTCATTTAAATTTAGCTAAGATTTCATAAGTAGTTTTTGAGTTATTCGTAATAAACATTGTAGAGTATTTTATTGGAAGTATTTTTCTTAGTTAAAATTCTAATTATTAGAATGAATAAATAAATATATTTATGTAACTTAAGTCCTATAAATTATTTTATAATCAAAATAAAACTACTATTACACAACATAAACTATGAACTTTCTGGTTATATATTTTATCGTAGCCCAAGAACAGAATGGATCCCGCGGGATAACATACGTTCCGTTTATAAAGCAGTTAATATTAGCTACATTGCCAAGAATTGTAATACACTTCTTTATTTTTTTTGCAATAATAATTAATCCAACACTTAGCACGCAATGTAGTCAGGCACAACGCCTGAATTCGGCGGAAATGGGGAACGGAAATCAGAGAGAAACCTGGAGAGTATCTTAACATATAGTTCCAGGGTTCAGGTGAAGCTAAAAAAGAAAAATAATAATCTAGAGACCATCGTGGCGCAGTGTCTGACTGTAAACGGGATTAAGCCAGGTCCATTCCCATTCAGGAAACAGATGCTTGGGGGCCACTTTCGCAGAGTTCTTGCCGGATTTCAGCAGAATTACCTTCCTCTTCGGTGGTAGCTTCTGTCAGGACGAACACTCCTAACATCTATTGTAAATTGACGATTCAAAAGTGCTTGTAATAGCCTATTTGAATAAAGAATATTTTGATTTTTGTCACTATGGACTCGATACACAATGTATAGAATTCGTCTGCTATCTGAGAAAAAGCATAAAGCTATTTAATAAAGAATAAAGAAGGCATAAAGAAGGTTCTTATTTCAACGCCTGTCGTGGCGTAGAGGGACAAGCGAACATAAACGCGACAGGTTTTTTTTCCACTCTAAGAAGTGTAAAAGTTTAGTATTTTCATTTTCTGGATTTGGTAACAAGGTAAAGCGCGGCGTTCAGTTCCGCCACTCAGCACGCAATGCCTCAATTCGGCGGATAGTGGATAACGGAGTGTCTTAACACGTGAAGCTTATTTCAACTGTATTTTTTATATTTGTTACCACAACTTTTTACTAAGTGTACCAATTTTGATGATGATCTGCTGATGTAGTCCAATTTAAGTTTATTTAAGATCTGACGAGTTTTTGAGTTATTCGTAATAATATTGCTTCATAGTGCATTTTGTTTAAAGTTGGATTTCTTGTTTGGTTCGCTCAATAAAATGTTATGCGGTAACATACCTAAAAACAGTCGAAGCCTTCTCCATCTTTAAAATCGGTTGATAAAAAATATTTCAAATTGATTTAAGGAGACACGTCAAAAACTATATTTGAAACACATTAGTTTCGGCTATTTGTATGACTTTTTGATATTTAAAATGAAACGCCTGCATTGCCACGATAGCGTTTGCGTGTTGCCAGTGATAAATGGTTGTTTTGAAAATGTTCTATTATCATAACCCTACATGGACATAAAATGTACATAAAATAAGCTAAATATATCTATATTGTGCCCAGAATTTGATTTTTAACCTATTTCATATAAGGAGTTACTCAATTCGGCTATTTTTTTTGCGTGTTACTGCAAAATTGTTTACTGTATGAACTAAGTTTGATGTTTTTTTTATATGAGATTTACTGCATCTAATGTTTAAATAGGACCACTATTTTAATTTTGTTAAGATCTGTCGTATAGTTTTGGAGGTTTACGTAATAATTTTAAATTTTAGTCCATTTTATTTGAAAACAGTTTTGTTTTTTTTTGTTAAAATGACAAATTAGATATTGAATTCAATTGAATCCACGACCAGTTGCGTTTACAGTCAAACACTGTTTCGCTCCATGACGATTCGATGGCAGTTTTAAAGCTGGAGATGCGTAGAGCTAAGATCTAAAAAATGATTTCGTATGTATACTAATATTTCTTAAAGACTTTCGTTTTAAATACCTCAAAATTGACGTAATTAACATATTTTTGTATTTGTTTCAGACGAAAATGCCCTGAAGTAATATGACACAAGTCAACATTTGACAATATGGCGACGTGGGCTTTTCTTCTCCTCTCGGTGTTCCTCGCGACTGCGGTAAGTTTTAATATTTATTTTATTATCATAGTTACATTATATCAAGGGCATGAAAAGTCTAAAGAATATTTTTGGAACACGTACAAATCTGCTTTGTTAAAGCGCTCTAAGCAATTAAGTTATAGGGTTCTTATAAAACTAAATATGCTACAATATGTATGACAATAATAATAAAAAAGAAAAAAGTGGGGAACAGAAATGTTAAAAGTGAGACGGAGTGTCTTAACACTAGGTTCTCAGATTCCGCCAACCCCGCTATGTACGGGACAGCGTGATACTATAGAAAAAGGACTTATTCAACCTAATTGAATTGATTATGATTGAATTGAACTTAATTCAAATAAAATGACTACGTAATTACTTAATCAAAATAAAAACGTAAAAAGCATGAGGATCCCCCGGAATGCATGAAGAGGTTAATGACTGTGGACAAGGCGAAAGAGGTATGCAGGGACCGTAGCGTTTGGCGCTCCGTTCTCTCTGACTACCTCGCTAGAGATAAAGCGAGAAGTTAAGTTAAGGTAAAATAAAATAAATAACTAAATTTCGAATTTTACTTTTAATGTAATTTTTGTAAAGTAATTTAATTTTTATTTGATTTTTTTTTAAATTTAATTTGAATTTTTATTTAATTTTTTTTTTAATTTAATCTGAATTTTAATTTGATTTTTTTTTTAATTTAATCTGAATTTTAATTTGAATTTTTTTTTAATTTAATCTGAATTTTAATTTGATTTTAATTGAATTTGAATTTTAATTCAATATACGTAACTAAATTTTGATCAGTTATAATAGGATTCTATAATATATTACTTACAAATACATTTAAAGTACAAATAAAACATTTATTTTATTAAATTTGAGTACCCAACATCACAACGTAACAGCTAGCTTAATAGTTATGAATATATTAAAATTTCATCATATTTTGTGTAACAGCCGAATTGAATATACCCAATATGCCCTCCCGAAACATACGAATAAAGAATAATCCATGCGCAATCCAAAAGTTCCATCGCTTTTGATAAGTTTTTAATATTTCCATACATATTTTAAAAATTTCGCTAAAAGCTCACTAAAATAAAGAAAGCACGTAAAAATCATAACTCAGTTCCAAAGTTAATCAAGTAGCATTGATTTCTGGTCTAAAATATGATTTTCATAGAATCTATATATGTATTAAACGCTTGCGTTACGACGAGACAACGTACAGGTGAAACTACTGGTCATAGAAAGTTGAAATGTACCATGTAGGCTCCCTTAAGAGTGTGAGGGAGTACTAAGAGAGATAGTAATGACTCAGTGAAGTAATCAGTAAAAAAACTGATTTTATGTTCGCCTGTCGTGGCGCAGAGGCACAAGCGTGCGACTGTAAAGGCGACATTCGATTCCCACTCCAGGAAATGTAAAAGTTTAGTTTTTTCATTTCCTTGGTTTGGTAACAAGGTAAAGCGCGACGTTGAGTTCGCATTCGGCGGAAAGTGGGGAACGGAGTGTCTTAACACTGGATTCTCAGTTCTCAGTTCTCAGTTCCCTCTGCCTACCCTGTTATAGGCGGAATACAGCGTGAAGCTAAAAAAAAGCATGAGTATAGTCCAGGCAAATAAAGTCACCGTATAAAGCTAGTGGTTTTGAATTACAAATATAAATTCCAACTACGCCAGATTAAAGTTGTTTTTAATCTACGGAATTATTTGAATTCTACATTTTTTTTTTTTTTTTTTTTTATACCACACGACGGTGTGGCAGCAAGGCACACGGCCACCTGATGGTAAGTGGTTACCGTGGCTATGGACGCTTGCAACACCAGGGGGCATCACTTACGCGTTGCCGACCGGCCAAAAACCTATTTATTCCCCTTTTGAAGAACCCATGTGTAGCCCTCTGGGGAGAAAACCTCGGCAGAATCATTCCACAATTGGAGTCCGCGGAAGAAAGTTCCTTTGAAATCGAACTGTTCGGGACCATTTAGCCTCAAGTGTGAGCATGGAACTCCTGTCGATGGCGAGCGGTGCGATGGTGAAAAGTGGCCGTGGGCATCATGTCCAAACAATTCTTCAAGAACACAACCCGTATACAAGCGGTAGAACACGCACAAGGAAAGTCTCTCCTTAGACTTAAGTGCTCGATACCGCTTTGAATTCTACATACATATATTATGAGCAAAATTCCTTTTACATAAAGAACCAATCGCTTAAGAAAAGAGCAATCATTCTGTTAGCATAAATCTCACATGTTTTAGTCAAACACGATTCGAGCCCTGATTTTAAAAGATCAAAAGAATTTTGCATGGAAAAATGAAATCGTTCAAACAAACTGTACGACTGATTGCAGTAAAATATTCTTATTGACTAAATACTAGTGATGTGCTGTAAATGTTTGTATCGATGTTTTGCTTTTTTTATTTATTTTGCTGTTACGTTTTTAAATGTTTTTCAGTTTTTAACTTATTGTTAATAATGTTGTTACTTATATAAATATTTTTCAGCTGAGATTAGAAATAAACGTTTAAATTACCAATGATTCTAATATTAGCAAAATAAAAAGAATAATGAACAGAGTGAAGAATGGAGTGACTTATCACGACGTGCTTTCTGCCTATATGGAAAAATGCAGAAAATGAGAAATAATGTCTTAATATAGTGAATATAAAATAACAAAAATACTGAGTAAATTGTACAAACTTTAGGTGTATTCTTCAAAGAAAATACAATCGCAAATATAAATTTTGCATATCTTTCCTGACATCGGGATAATTAAAGAGAATCTAGTATTGAGACCCATCACTTATCGCCCAAAATCAAGGCATTGCGTGTTTAATGATGGAATTCAATACCGTACAGTATTATACTGGACCAAATAAAAAATAATTTAAATATAATCATTACTACGAGAACAGATCTAACCCATATTCATTTGCACTCGGACGCTATACCACTCTCACTGCATTGGCCTTTTATATGTTTTAATTATATCAAATAATAAATATATTTATATTTTAATTTAAACAACGCCTGTCGTGGTGCAGAGGCACAAGCGTGCGGCTGTAAACGCGACAGGTTGTGGGTTCGATTCCTACACCAGGAAATGGAATTTTTCATTTCCTAGGTTTGGTAACAAGGCAAAGCGCGGCGTTGAGTTCCGCCACTCAGCACGCAATGCTTCAATTCTAGGTTCCCTCTGCATACCCTGCTATATATGTAATTTATTAACATTATATTTAGTAATTCTTGAAATGGGTACACAAGCTACAAATTGTAATACACAAGTCAAGTAAGTTTTGGTTAAGTTTCAAATGAGTTTCCTAAAAGCTATGTAGTGGTTTTTGTCTGATGACACACTACAATATATGGAATGAAGTTACAGTAAGTGTTAAAGGTCCTTTAGGATTTAGTATATACACTACTAATATTATAAAAGTGAATGTAAGTTTGTTTGTTACGCTTTCACGCCAAAACCACTTAACCGATTGTCATAAAACTTTGTGCATATAACTAATAGAGGTATTTAAAAGAATTTTTTTTAAAAAATAGTAGAAATAACTTGAAAATCTTAATTTAAAGCCTTTAAATTACTTCATATACGCACTACACATTGTTGTATGTAGAATGAATTGGCAATAATATATATAGTACCAGCTAGTAATTACACAACATTAAAGTGTTAAATATAATACATATTTAGATGATTGCTTTTATCGTACATATTAATTAGGTTATTTTCAAAATTCGTCTCTTGTGGATTCATTCAGTAATTTAGAACTAACAGCCAACCCATTGTAATTATTGATTTATTTTATTTACTTTACCAGGTTCACTAGATTTGAAATATTTATTTTATTTAATTTAAATTATAATCATTCTCCCGAATGGTAATCGAATCCACAACCAATCTCGTTTACAGTCAGACGCTGTCCCACTGCGCTACGATGGCTTCAAATATTATTATAAATATTTTAAAATTTTTCGATACATTACAAGACATCAGGAACATCACTAAAGACTATTGATTTACTGCACAAACTTTGCCCACCGTTTCTATAAAGGCTACGAGTAGATGATTTGGCTTTTATTGGCCTCCTTTGAAATGGCCTGTTTTTGACAACGCTTTAAAATCCTTTGAGACTTACTGTAGATATTTGAGAATTCTATTATTTTAGGTTATTTTAAAGTGGTGGATAATTTTGTGGGATAATGAATAAATTAAAATATTTGTAATTATTATTTTAACAAACAAAAGAAACCAGACTTCAAATAAAATGCACATAATAGTAACATTATTACAAATAACTCGAAAACTACAAGTCAGATTTTATCTAAATTTAGATAGGACTACAACAAAAGCACTAATCATCATGTAAAAAAGAATCATGAAAATTGATTCACCTAGTTATGAGATAATATATAAAAAAATACATACATACATAGCTTTACGCTGTATCCCGCATATAGCAGGGTAGGCAGAGGAAACCTAGTGTTAAGACACTCCATTTCCCACTTTCCGCTGAATTGAAGCATTGCGTGCTGAGTGACGGAGCTCAACGCCGCGCTTTGCCTTGTTACCAAACTCAAGAAATGAAAAATCCATTTCCTGGAGTGGGATCGAACCCACAACCTGTCGCATTTAAAGTTGCACGCTTGTGCCTCTGCGCCACGACAGGCCTTTTTTGAAGTCGGTTAAAAATATAGCACACAATTACCGATAATTTAAATCACGGATGTATTTGTAATGCACTCATGATATATTTGTTACTTCACATCAAGTATATGTAAGTTCTTATCAACTTCGAAGGATTGCTTATATTTAAAAATGGTTTGCATCTATTGTGGCGCTATGTTACGCTAGCATATGTATATAAAGTAAATTAAGCATTTTAGAATATAAGTCCTTTCGAAGTACTTTAGAGATAATGCATGTTAGGAGGATGGCGTAGATCAAGTGCCCGATAACTCTGAAGCCAGACAAACTATTAAATAAAATTAAAGTACATATCCAAGCATAAATATAAGAATATAGAAGTAAACCTAAGTATTAATAGGTATTGAGGTTTGTATTATTTATATAACAAAAAAGTCATGCAAATAAAACACAAAGTATAGGGATAATTTCCCTATACTTTGATTTAAGTAATAAAAAAAAAATAGAATTTACATATAAAACTTAAAAATGCCTACTCGAAAAGCTTACATTTTCGAATTATCAACTTACTCACGCCTGATTCAAATATATTCCCCTAACTCAAATCGAACTTACTACCACTGCATACAGTACGCAACTAAACTCCGCCATAAGAGTGTCTCAGAATGCAAGTTCCCGTTACTTTATTCCATATCTTGGATAACTACTAGAAGTGGACTGGGCGTTGGCAAAATGCCTGCGATTTAAACTTCTTTCAAACTTCATAAATTTTATTGTAACTCTCTTTCGCTACGTTTATAAAAATCATCGAATATTTTACAAGTTCTCGTATTCTTTATGTTCTTATTGGGCGAGTTATGGCTATCGTTCTATTTGAAATTGTGATAAAGCAAGCCTTGGAATTGCAGACTTTAGTTCTACTTACGGACATTGCTTTTGGAATGTACCACTTCATATTTTATTACTTTTAAAGTGTTTAAATACTTAGGATAAAAAAATAATTTAAAAAAATGTATAAATATTTTAACGTAGCAGGGACTCGAACCTGTTCCTCTAAAAAACTAAGCGTTCTAGCGAATTTAAATATATTATGTTTATTGTCTACATCGAAATTCTTATACATTTTTTACAATTTATTTTTGTTAGCCTCTCGATAAGAACATGTGGTGCCATCGTGGCAGAATAGGACAACATCAGTAGGTAAGGCAAACACGAAAACTTGCGACAAAGTATTCGTATCGTTGTCGAAAGCATTTTGTATGGGAAAACTTTAGTTCCTCTTACGCACGGTAGGGGCGCTGTTCAATTCCCATACAAATTCTTTCGATAACGATACAAATACTTTATCGCAATTTTTCTTGCTTGCCCTACTGGTCGTAAATGTGAGAGAGAGATAGGCAAGAGAAAACGTGGCGTTTAGGATCTACACAATGTGCTGATTCCGGCGGAAAGTAAATGACGGAGTGTTTTGACATTATGTTCTCTCTGACTACCTTGCATAGTTTCACGCTGTATCCCGGATATAGCAGGGTAAGCAGAGGGAACCTAGTGTTAAGACACTCCGTTCCCCACTTTCCGCCGAATTGAGGCATTGCGTGCTGTGTGGCGGAACTCAACGCCGCCTACCTTGCTTTGCGAGAAAACCGTAGAATCGCGAAAAAAAAACGTCCAGATTTAAGTTGGCTACTTTATTTGCTTCACTACTGTCGTTTACCTGTATAAAGTATAAAGAATTAAAAACAGAACTTAAATAGAAACAGAGCAAACCAATTTAATAGTTATACAACAATTTTTCTCTCATAAATGAATAATAGTTTAAATTAAAAATATATATAAAAAAAAATTCAATTCCAGGCATTGCTTTCTGGAATGAAAAACTAGTAGCTGAAATCGTGGTGTGTTAATTAAAACTTTCACCCACATTTCTATATTTTTTGTTCATTTATTTTCTACTGGAAGTATAAACGAAAGTCGAAAAACGAATTTTGACGCGAAAACAAGGTGCTACGCTAACAAAGTTATAATATGTTTTACGTTTGTTGGCTATTTAGTTTTTTAAAAATTGGTTTTATATAATACATGCATGAATAGAGGATTTTATGCAGCCATTGTTTATTTTTTAATATTGGACTCTTAGTATGTATTATTTTAGGCGTAAATTTCATAAAATGGTAAAGAATATTGTGAAAATATGATGTATATCATGAAAGGAAAAGACACATCATTCTACATTTTGAATAAATATTTTCTTCTAATATGTAAGATATTTTAAACATGGACATGTTATATACATAATATATGGTAAGATAGGGAGTAGACAGATATAGAAACTTGGAGTTTCTATGTCTGTCTTAGTGGAGGCGAACGGTAACCTTAAACTTAAGCCTATAGCCACTAGTCCCAAGTACTTCTCCGAACTCCTCTTACTACAACACGATGGCCTCGATACCCACGGGGCATATCCATGTATTCTTAAAGAGTTTCGTCTCTTCTCTTTTCATTTATTGACATATTATTATAAATTCTATATATATAATTCACGCCACTATAAAAATATAATTCACGCCATCGCAAAACCAGATGCCACATGCCTAATCTTGCACATGCCACATCTTGTTATAGAAAGAGAGGTTTTAAAATTATTAAAAAAAAAATAAAGAACGTGACATAAATATATAATTTCATAAGTACTTGTAATAGTATATTTAAATAAACAATATTTTGATTTTGATTTTTTTTTAACTTCACGCTGTATCTCGCATACAACAGGGTAGGTAGAGGGAACCAAAGACTCTGGGGTTAAGACACTCCGTTCTCTTTCCCGTTCCCCCCTTTCCGCCGAATTGAGGTATTTTGATTTGATTTTTGATTCCCATTTCCGATTTTCCCTTAACTGAATGACTAAATTACTTATAAAAAATTCTCTGTCTTCACTATATAAACACCATACATAATGCCATCAAAGCTTATCGAGGCAATTTTCATTGCACATATAATTCTCACCCCAAATTCTAGCAAGGCAATAACACTTAATGTTATGTTTCGAGTAGATTGCTTGCCGTCTATATAATATTTACGCGGATCTTTATTTATAGGGTAAGGGATATTGTTATGGCCAAGGAATCGTTTAAGCTTATCATATTAGGGTCAATGTAAACGGCTTTGTGGTGTATGAGGTTTTAACTATATTAAATTGTATAGGAAATGATAAAATGTTGTTTTGATACTATGTCAATCGAAATTAGGGAGAATGATAATATAGCGGCGTTAGGTTCCGCCACTTAGCATGTGATATTTTAAAACTAGGGGGTCTTAGCACTAAATTTTTTGGACTATTTTAATAGTTCTTTGTTAAATATCACAAATTAATTATTATTTTTAATTTATTCAAGACCAAAATATTTGTTGCGAAATAATCCATGAAATAACTTTTTTTTATGCGCACTTGGATCTGTTTCATGTTCTTAGGGACTCAATTTCTAATAATGATGCTGTTGATTAATAAAATAATTAAGTATGTACAAAACTGGACAATAGAATGTGTTGACACTAGATTCTACCTGACTACCCCGCTATGAGCAATAAAGCAATTTTAATGACTTACTTCAACAAAAAGCCATAACCTTTCAGTCCCATCCCAAAATAGAAATCAAAATATGTATCTTAAAGTTGCAACGAACAAACATTTCACATTTCCATCATTGTTCCACAAAAGTTATTATTCATAAGCATTACGATTCACGTTACCAATTTTTACGCTTCGAAAATATTTTTTATTTGTCTGAAATACCACAAATGGGAATTAATATGGCGCTCGAGTTTATTTTTAATTAAAACGAGCTCTTTGTACAGAATTTGCAGAATTCGACGAGACGAAAACTTCTTATGAAATCATGGGAATATTGCCTGTAGGGTAATGGTAGGTTAGAAGCCTACCTTCATTAGCTTATCTACCAGAGCAAGTTTGATTTATATTAAAACAGGTATATTTTGGTTTTACGTAACTCCTGTATATCATGAAAGGTAGAGAAAACATAGAGTCAGAGACAGGATACGTTCTCTTCTTTTATGGTGGAAATCAGCACAGTATTTAATTCATCAAATCGGTGAAACGAAAGTGATTAAAATATAATTTCTCATAAGTGAGAATCAAACCTGCAACCATTTTGTGTAGAGTCAACCTCTGTCCCACTAAGCCATGGTGGTATCTATAAGCAATAAATGTAAAAATAAAAATACTTCAGAGTGGTATAGTATATTTCTATAAACACTGAAAAGTTTTATAGGCAAAAAGTACATAGAAAAATATTTTTACTTCATTATCAAGAACACCTCCAGCATTTGCTTACACATACATGCTAACACATAATCAAGCTTTTACTACATATATCTTCAATTCACTATCTTCAGAGTTATACTTTGAAAAACTGGAGCTGTTGCTCTGGGAGCGAGTGTGCCTTTGGACTCAGTTTAACTGACTTTGGAGTGGACAGATTCCTTTGGGAGCATTTGAAGCTAGGTTCTGCTCATTTGGCGGAGGCTCAATTCTCAAAACAAATCTCCATGAGTTATATCCAGTTACTGCAAGGACTAGTATTTATAAAGGCGATATAACATAGAAATACAATAATAATTATTTTTTTATACATTTTCCAAGGAAATAGTGGTGATTTGGATCAAATTTGTGTCGTTCTGTGCTTTCTTTGGGTGTGATTGGAGCTTTTATACTAAGCTTTGGAATGGTCTTAACGAAGCATGTCTTAGCTCGATGGGGTTGCAATTTTGCTATTATCTTAATGTATTTGTAATTAAATTTTAGCTTTAAGTGTTCTTTGTTTGTCTATAAGTAAGGATGATGCGGTAGTTAAGGTAGAGCTAAAGCTGTTTTTTATTCCTATCATTAAAGACATTGTTCTTATTTTTAATGCTTTTCCCATATATAAACTTTTCTATTTTAACTACTACTACAATTTCTACTTTCGTGGTGTAATATGAAGTTAAGATATCCCAGAGGTATCATTTCATTCTCCATTTGTAAGTAGTGAGAAGCGGGAATCAAAACCGCAAACTATCTGATAGGCCACGTCCCCAGCACACACGATAATCTCTAGCAAAGGTGTAAAAATAAGTTATTAAAAACCTTCAAGCAGAATCGTAGTAGGCGTGAAGATGTTGATAAGACGATTTGCAAATACGATTTAAAAATAAATTAATTGTAGGCATTACAATTGCCGTCTTTATAGGAAGAATAAATGACAAAATAAGAAAAAAATACTGGTAAAAAGTATTTTCTTTTAACTTCACGCTGTATCCCGCATATAGCAGGGTAGGCAAAGGGACCCAGAGATTCTAGTGCTAAGGCACTCCATTCTCTTTCAATAATTCCGTTCCCCGCTTTCCGCCGAATTGAGGCATTGTGTGTTGAGTGGCGTAACTCAACGCCGCGTTTTGCCTTGTTACCATACACAAGAAATGAAAATAATAAATTTTATATTTCGCCATGACGGGCGTTAAAGTCGTGAAAAGAATTTAAACAACATAGAAAAATAAATAAAATTTAATTTTAAAATGTCTGTCAGATGATTATCATTTTATTAACTTACCTCGCCAGTTACGGATATAATCATAACACAATTCGAACAACTTTTCATTTGAGAAGTTTCTTGTTTTAATTGTTCGTATAGTACAAGAGAACGCTTGTTGTTTGTCACGTGGCACTGACATTGATTTAGCGTCGCCAGCACAATAGGTCGCTGTACGGTACAAGTTTATTCGCTTAGTATGAAGCTATTATATATTATGTAGTGGACGACAGTATTAAAGAAATGATTATACGTATAATCTATATATATATATATATATATATATATGTACGTATATATAAGGTTAGGTAGAGTAACGCGATGAGCTCACGCACGGTGAATCCATGGATTGCTAAGGAGTTTCTTCTCGTTATATTTACTTAGTGACTGACAGGCGTAACTACTGACCATAGGAAGCTGAAGCTGAAATGTAGGCTCCTTGAGGAGTATAGGTGGAGTGCTAAGAGAGGATTTCTTGAAATTCATGCGAAAAAAAGGGATAAGACGGTATTTTTGATTCTCATTTTTTCATAGATACAAGAACGAAACCATTTCTGGAGTGGGAGGTACTTATTATTTATTTTTAAAATATTTGTAGACATTTTTAGTTATTGAATATTTGTTGAATCGTTGCTTGAATTTTAATGAGTCCCGTTAAGTTAATGTCATTATATTCCGTTCTCTCCACTTTCCGCCGAATACGGACATTACGTGCCAGAGTCAAGAACTTTATGACGCGTTTATTTACAAGAGCGAAGAATCGAAAATAATCTAAATATAATCATTCCCTTGAGTTGGGATCGAATCAACAACCACCGTGCTTAACATATATTTTCTTACTACGCCATGATAGCGTGTATAAAAAAATTACTAACTCAAAATTGAAAAAAAAATGTAGGCATAAAAATTAATAAGAAAAAACTTTCACTTTCCAAGACGCTAAGTTATTTGTATCATAAAAGTTTAAAGTTCAGTTGTTGAAGAAGTTTTAATCACCGTACACTTGTTACACTGATGAGCCGGTATTAAAGTTTACCAACTTTACAGATAGCTTTCTTAATAGATATAACTATTTAATATTACAAATTGATAAAAATATCGTTTAAAATTATTCATTTTTGAGAATTTTCATATTTTTATCTAATTTTATGTGCTATAGACCATCATGGCACAGTGGGACAGCATCTGACTGTAAACATGGGTGGTTGTAAGTTCAATTTATATTCTAGGGAGTATATTTAAATTATTTTCATTTGCCATTCTGATAAGACAAAACGTGGCGTCGAGTTCCACAACTAAATACTGAATTTTCGAATTCGGGCGGTAACTAGAGAATGGAGTGTGCTGATATTGTATCACACTGACTACTGTGAGGTTTTTGTTTTTCCCTGTGAGGGGACGGGGTTAGAATACAATTCCCCTACGCCGCTGGGTCGCGTCCCATAAGAGGCGGGTATCCCAGTAGTTTGGTGGTAGGAGGTTCGTCCTCCAACTGGCTCGCGACCACTATCATGTCAAAGACGAACCGCTGAATATCTTATGATGTGTTCCGGTTTGATAATATATAAGCCAGTTTTTCCCTATTCCCACCAATCTTTTCCCCAGAATGTGGTGGTTACGATGGCGCACTGCCGCGGCCACCACATTATTTCCTTCCCCTCCCATCTGAATACTAGGTCGGCAACGCATTTGCAACTCCTCCGGTGTAGTAAATGTCTATGGGCGAAGGATCACTTACCATCAGGTGGTCCTTATGCTCGTTTGCCATCCTTCATAAATAAAAAATAAAAAAAAATACTGTTCTGTAGGAAAAGGTGTGAAGCCTCAAAAAAAAATAGTTTAACACATTTTTTTTATTACCTTAGTGGAATTCACTACCACTGCTTAGACTGATAAATTTTAATTATTCTTATACAGTTTTTTCCATTATCTGTATATTAACGTTTACTTTTAAAGCTTCACACTTTTTTTGCATAGTAGGGTAGGCAGAGAGAACCTAGTGTCAAGTTTCTTTGTTCTCCGCTTCTCACCCGGATACGCGACGGAAGTGACGTTGAGTATTGTTAACGGTGAATGGAATTTACAAATGATTATTACCAATGATTGTTATGAAAATTATTTAAATATAATTAAGTCCCCGAGAAGAAATCGAACCCACAACCAATCACGGCTTACAATGAGACACTATCCCACTGCGCCACGATAACCATTAACGTTGTCACCAAAAAAAGCAGAGAGTGGAGTATTTCGACACAATACTCTATAAATTTATGACACTCATATATCCGAATATAGTAACTTGTAATTAAAATCTCGTGTGAAATACATGCAGATATTTTACGTTGAGATATGTTGTCCATACATTATTTAAAAGGGAATAAATTACATTATTTATTAATTTCGCGTCAACGAGTACGTTTCATACATAAACAAACAAATTATTTGTTCATATGTGCAAATAATAAAAGATTTTCTCTTATTATTTTGTAGTTACACTAGTTTTATCCTTCGGCTTCGTTTATGTGGATTATTATACCTAAAAAACTATTTTTTCTCGTCATGCTAGGGTTATAATAGAAAACTTAGTATCGAGATATTGAGCGTTGTATCACTTGTTTGTTGTTTGTTTGTTTTCCGACGAAAAATGCAGAATGTAGAATGAGTATTATGAACTTACCAATGAACTAACCAGAAATAGGTTTAGAGTTAATTTGTACACGGTAGAGGTAGGCACGAGAGGTATATAGGTATACAACAGCGAAATCTCTCTATAATCTACTAAAAGATCTCGGCCTTGGTAGTATCGTTTCAAATTTGGCAGTAGAGGTGAATGTTAACATGCATTTTAAAGGGGCCCCGTAAACCTACACGTTGGGTCGTAAGTCCCAGGCACTCTCCAAACTCTCCTCTCTCTGCAACGCGATGGGCAGCACGGTGAGTCCATGGATTACAAAGGAGTTTCTTCTCATACATGACATTAGATTCTCTTACTACTTTCCTATATGGATAAGAGCATGAAGTTAAATAAAAATGCCTTTATACCTATTATTACCTATAATGTTACTTAAGATTATTAAGATAAACAAAAAAAGAATATGAATATATAGAAATGCACAATTATTAAGTATTTAAATTTAAATTTAAACGAATAGTTTTTGAGCTATTATTAATAACTCAAAAACTATTTATAAAATTTAAATAAGACCACACCAAAATGACTCTTTTTATATCATATATAAAAAGAGTCATTAAAATTGGTTCACTCAGTAATAAGCTATATGGTAACACGCATATAAAAAAAATCAATCGACCAACCTCCTTCTTTTTTGATCACTTAAAAAGAACCTGTAACCCACGAACACATAGCATAGTTGCAAACTACAACTACTGCAATATTTTCATGTCAACAGTACGTATCAATATTCATCGGCGTCGGGTCGATTTATTAGAGCCAATCGTATCGATATGGGGCGAGTTTCATACGATACCAGATTACAGTAAATAAAGTGGGGTGTATGAATTATTCATATTTTAAATCTATCGATTTGGTGCACAGCTTCACGATTTATCTCGCATAGATTAGGGTAGTTAGAGAGAATATAGTGACAAGTCACTACTTTCGGTCCTCACCGGTCCTCACACACAGGTCACAGGTCCGGTCGGTTACAGACAAAAGCTTGTAGATTTTGAATTACAAAAAAAATCTATTCAATTTCACATTAACATTATCGATTATTCGATCGATTCGATTCGATCACGAGATTTGATCCACACTCAGCGGGATCTATAGGGTAAAATAAAGCGCAGCATGGAGATCCACTATTGAACAAGCAATGCGTCGAAGTTAGGCGAAAAGCAGGGAACAGTGTGTCTTGATTCTAGATTCTCTTTGCTTAGACACAAAAAAATTACTTAAAATATATAAAATATGAAGAATAAAGAGTACTTATACTTAATAGGTTCTTGCTGACTTCCATTTTAACATAGATTAGATGGCAATTTATATTTTACAATATATATTTTTTATTTTTTGACTAATCCAAAATCATTAATGAGAATTTTCACGTGGTATCGTCAGTGGCCATGCTTTGTTTAAAAGGGAGGCTAAGTACAATTATAAAAAACTTTACTTTACTCAATTCTTAAACATTAATAACTTAATATTTTGAAATTCATATTAACGTATTATAATACAATTATTTTTGCCTTTAACGGACGACACGTCAAAATCAAGAAAATCTCTTTATAAAAATTCATAATATTCTATTTGTACTTGATTAAATTATATAGCTTATTTCACTCAATATCAAATTATAGACAAAAATCAAACAGTATTGTTATCAGAAAGTAAAACAAGTCCCTAAAATGAACCAAAAGTAAGGAACAATCACTCTCCAAGTCACTCTTTATAGCGCGAAGTAATATTTTAACCAACTTGAAAAAAAGGAATAGTTATGAATTCAAAACTATTATTTATGTGTGTTACTACAACACATTTTACTGGGTGAGCCAAAATTGATAATTCTTTTTTATATAATAATTGTGCGTCTGATGTGCTTCAATTTAAATTTAGTTATTCGTAGTAATGCTACTATATTTAGAGCATTTCATTTGAAATCAGTTCTCATTTTTTAAATTTTAATTGTAACATTCCAGTTACTAGCGCCAGTGAGCTAGAACGTCACAACGCAGCATTCCATGTTGGCACGTCTCAACATCACGTAGCCTCACTTAGAGTAATATAATTATTCGTTGCCGAACTTGCAACCCTGATATTCAATTTTGAATCCATCCTGAATAAATGAAATTGTTAATACGAGGTTTTTGCCAGAAATATGATAAGAATTGGAAATATGTACATTCATTTTAATAATGGAATATTTTTAGCATTATATGTGTATTTTGATATAAATATTGAATATATTTTGCATGAAACCATAATCATAATTACATATGATATGCCATTTAACAATATTATCAAAATCGTAAAGTTAGGAACGGAAAAATACGTCACTTACCTTTTTTCGTTTAAAATATAATCATAATGATAATAAAATATTTGTTGCTTAATTCTCGGTTGGTGAAATTTTATCTACTTTTTTAAGAGACAGCACAGCGTTGAGTTCCGCCTTACGATATGCAATATCTTGAATTCGGGCGATGAATCGAAAATGTAAGGCTTGATACTTAATGTTTTGAATACTCTGCTCTGTGGAAAATATGAAAATATACTTGACACACAACGGTAACATTTATATATATTACTTAGATTTTTATTTTCATAATATCTCTTAACGAAACCATTAAAAGTTCCCGCCTGGAGACTTCAAACTTGACAAGTTACAGCACTTAAGTTTTCGTCCTACAAAAACTAGCGTATTTTTAGTTTAGGTACATTTAATACTTTAGTTTCACTGAGTTTTGGCCGTGTTGAGATAAAATGTACTGGCAGAATCACTTGAAGTTGTTAGTTAAGGTTTTTGTTTAAAAAAAATATATTTTTACTTTTAAAAAGAGTTATAGTTGTGAAGACAGCCTCTAATTGTAAATGTGATTTGTTGCGTGTTCGATTCTCACTTGAGGAATTGTTTTTTTAGCTTCACGCTTCCCGCATACAGCAGGGTAGCCAGAGGAAACCTGAAAACCTAGTGTTAAGACACTCCGTTCTCTTTCAACAATTTCTTTCCCCACTTTCCGGCAGATTAAGGCATTGCGTGCTGAGTGGCGGAACTCAACACCGCGCTTTGCCTTGTTACCAGACACAGGAAATGAAATTACTAAATATTATTTAAAATTTTCATTCCTGGAGTGGGAATCGAACCCTCAACCTATCGCGTTTATATTTAAATTAATTTCATTACCCTACTTCGCTGTGACATTAGGCGGTGTTGAGTTCCGTCTCCTAACACGCAAAGTCTTAATTTTGGGCAGAAAATAGAGAGCAGAGTGCCTTGACACTAGATTCTCTCATAGAAAAAAGCGTGAAAATGCTATAAATATAAGGTTACTATATGAGGATATACAAGGTTATTTTATTACCTTACACAACTTACATTTAACTTACATTACTAAAAGCGGTGAATATTATCTCATAGCGTACGCTACTTTGTTTATTATAATTTTGTGGCTCAGAATTTCGTGCTGCATATTTGGAACAAGCATTCCTCCGGCGCTATGTAGCCGACTCCCAAAAAATAAGGTTCTCAATTCAACTGTTTTATTTTGTGTGTATTATTGAATAACTTTTAAATGGGTGAACCAATTTTGATGATTATTTTTTATATGATAGCTAGTGATTCTGATGTCCATTTCAATTTAGCTACGATCTGTCGAGTCGTTTGTGAGTTATTCATAATAATTTAGTTCATTTTATTTGAAGTCAGTTTTCTTTTCTGTTAAAATTTTCATTATTTCAGTTTATTATTCAGGCGGTACCTTTTCAACCATACTGAGATATAGTTACCTGGTTTTAGGTTCATTTTTACTGTTAGAATGTCATTTATGTAAAATACTCAAACCTAAAACTTCTTTAGAATCGTTATGATTGAAAAAACAATGAATTGATACTTAAAATTTGATTTTGAACTCTGCACACTGCGCTTTGTCTTACCAGAGTGAAACAATGTATATAATAGAAATATCACTATGTCGCTCCCACTCACAGTACTCACAATCAATTGTGTTCGACTACACTACCATTTAAGAATAAAAATAATTTTCTTTACCATGCTACCTGCAAAGTAGTACTTCCTAAATAATATCTTTAGACATCTTACATACATACATACATAGCTATATTCCAAATATAGCAATGTAGCCAGAGGGAACCTAGTGTCAAGACACTCCGTTCCCCACTTTCCGCCGAATTGAGGCATTGCGTGCTGAGTGGCGGAAATCAACGCCGCGCTTATCTTGTTACCAAACCCAGGGAAGGAAATGAAAAATTTCATTTCCTGGAGTGGGAATCGAACCCACAACCTGTCGCGTTTATAGTCGCACGCTTGTGCCTCTGCGCCATGACAGGCATTAAACATCATCTACCTCATAATATCAAAAAATCAATATAAAAAACGTTACACATCGACATAAAAAACACACACAATATTCCGTTAATAAACAAAGACAATATTTAACGAAAGCTCATTCCACCAACTTTTTAAATTAAGCAAGCTGACCCAATTCGGCTTGAATTTCATTCAGCACAAAACGGCTCTTGTCATCTCCATATGAGTATATGAGTATACAGCTATTCATCATACCGGAACACGTGTAATACCTGTAAGCAGCCGCATCCGGCTACCCACCGGATGTAGCCGCTAATGAGAAGCGTAATTATGAAAATACTGTATCCATACTTTGACTGAATGAGACATTATGGATGTTAACCTCAGAATTATTGGAATGTTTTTTTAAATTGAGATTTCACTGTGGTTAAGTAACATGTAGATTAAAAAAATGAATCCCTTGCTTTTTTTTTCGCTTAGCAGGCTTAGAGACCCTAGTGTCAAGACACCAGTGGCGAGGGGTGAAATTTTTACTAAGGCAAGCCGGTAAATTAAGGGAAACCGATATATATTTAAGGAAGCCGGTATATATATTTAGGGAAGCCGATATTCGAGCTCCACATTTTACTGGCGACCTTTTTTTAGGTCCCATACTTGTACTTTGAAAAGTTAGGCAAGCCGGTGGGAATCGAGTTGTATGGACGCCTCGCCACTGCAAGACACTCTGTTCTCTATTTAAGCCCGAATTGGTGATATTACATGATTAACGGCAAATCTCAACTGCGAATCTGACCGGGGAAATTATTTTTTTTAAATATAATCTTCAGTGTAGGTAGCAGAAGTCGATAATATTAACCTCAAGACACTCTTTTCTTCTCTTTCTTCCGAATTAGATACATTACATATTGAGTATAGAACTCAACGCCAAAAACTTGTCTTAACAGAGGGAAATGGAAATAGTTTGAAAATATTCTTTTTAAGAGTGGGTACCGAATCCATAACCATCGCGCCTATAGCCATATGTGGCCCACTGTGCTATAGTAGCCCCTAGAAAATAAAGATGAAAAGTACTATTTTACAAGTATACCATATCTAGAAATTGTACATCTTGTTTTATAATGATGATGTAAAACTGGGAAGCTTATGAAAATGTTATTAATGTTGAAATTGGGGTTAACTCGTAAATATTGTGGTGTAAATAGGTTACTCTTGCAGGGAAATTGATTCTCGACATCTTATATGTATATATTATATAAATATGGTGAATTAAACCGTCGTAGAAAAGTGAATAACTGTAAACGTGATTGGTTGTGGCTTCAACTCCGGCTCTTGATTATATATTTTTTTTTATTTCTCTACTACTCTAGCAAAACAAAGGATTGCGTTGAGTTCCGCCTCTTAGCAAGCAATATCTTCAATACGGAGGGAAAGTGAAGAATGGAGTGTCTGAACACTGGTTTCACTCTGACTATCCTGCTATGCGGGATGGAGCGTGAAACTGCTGATTTTCTTTACTATGCTCTGGAAAGACCAAGCACGGCGTAGAGTTCCGCTACTTAACACATAATGCACGGGAAGAGTGGAGAATGGAATATTTTTACACTAGGTTCTTTCTACTTACGTATTATATGGGCAAAAATGTAAACCTAATATATTCCTTTATAGCTTTGACAAGATAAACTATTGTGTGAAAATATTTCTATGAAATTTACAACAATTGAGGTGGACTTTGAATTTCATTTCAAAAGCATCGTGAAAATACTCGGAAGGAACAATACATACGACTTTTATACGGGTTTACTGCGAACTAAAAAAAAATAATATTTAAAAAAAAGGAAAAATAAATTTATTCTTAACTATACTCCTCTGATTACTCCGTCAGGGTTAGAGCGTGAAGCTATGTGTGTTTGTATATTCAGAAAAAAAACAGCGTCATGCGTTATTCCGCTTAGACAGGTAGTTAGAAAGAACCTAGTGGCAGGACACTCCGCCACTTTACGGCTGATTTAGAGAAAACGCCTGTTGTGGCGAAGAGGCACAAGCGTGCGACCGTAAACGCGACAGGTTGTGGGTTCGATTCCTACTCCAGGAAATGGAATGTTTTCATTTCCTGGGTTTGGTAACAAAGGCAAAGTGCGGTGTTGAGTACCGCCACTCAGCACGCAATGCCTCAATTCGGCGGAAAGTGGGGAACGGAGTGTCTTAACTCTAGATTCCCTCTGCCTACCCTGCTATATCCGGAAATCAACATAAAGCTATGTATGTTTGTATGTAAATTGCTTAAATCTTACTAATTGTTATACGTTAAAATTTTGAGAGAATGTATGTTTGCTACTCTTTCACGCAAAAACTACTGAAAAGATGTCGAAACTTTATAGCATCTATGTTAATACATCAAAATAACACATAAGCAACAATTTATAAACGATTTGTAACGTACGTAACTAAAAATTACTATATGATATTTTTCTATCAAAACACAAACAACAAAAGCATAACAAAAGCGAATAACATTTAATTATAGTATGTAAATATATTTAAATGTATAATATATTATTATATTATTTTCATTTAAAATGTGAGCTTTAAAAGTTAATTTTCAATATAAATGGGTTAAATAACTGATATATCGACACTATTACGCACCTCGCACTCCATTGGACGTCATTTATAAGCGAAATGAATGTTGTTCACTTAAAAATAAATTTGTATGATAAAATATTATATTTAATAGCTTCACGCTGTATCCTGCACAGGTTAAGCAGGCAGAAACCTGAAAACCTAGTGTTAAGACACTCCGTTTTCTTATATTTTTTCCAAATTACTCAAAATTCTTACAAATTGTAACCTATGTTTTATTTTGATAATGAAAACTGTTTAGAAGTTTTTGCATAAAAGACAATGGAGACAGTGAAAATGTGTAAATATTTTGTTATTGTTTCACGTAAAAATTATGAAATTTTACTGTTTTTGATAAGGTAGAGAGAGGAGCGTAGTCAGTGGAGGTGAACGATAATACACATTTTAAAGGGGGCCCTTAAAACTACACTTGGGTCGTAAGAGGAGTTTGGAGAATGCTTGGGCATTCTCCAAACTCCTCTTCTACGTTGGCCCTGCACCCGCACGTTGAGTCCCATAAAGCCTATATATCAGAATAACACATTAACAATTTATAAGGATTAAGTGTAGTTTAATTATGACAACAATAAGTATCCATTATAATAAAAACTCAAAGTAAACAGTGTCAATACAAAAAGCAAAACCGTAAAAAGAAACGTTACATCAATTATTTTTAAAAATCTCTAATATTACCTGTCTAAATCCTTTCTTACAATTGATGATCGATGGTTCCAAATAAACGGCGGAGACGTATGGCTTTGTGTAATGACAGTGTCATTATAGAAAATGTACAAAAATATAAAATTACATTTCTTATATTTTGTATTTTTAACCGAAAAAGAAAAGAGGTTCTCAATTTTTGTTTTTTAGAAATGAAAACTTGTTTAGCGAGGTTGTGAATTTTTCGTGATGGTATGGTAAAAAATGTTGAACTCGCATCACGTGATCCTGATCGAAAATTCGTAAGACGGAGGGACTTAAATTTTGACAATTAAATAAAAAAAAATCTATTATAGATATAAAATCAAGAAATGTTTGGTGATGGTTTGCAAAGGATTTTTACTTAATCGTTTCTATGTGCGTTTCCTACTCTACCATGATAACTTTCACTTCTGCTGGGCGCTGCCACTCCCAGAGTGCAACCTCTTGTTCTTTATTATATTTGTTACCGCATAACTTTTTACTGGGTGAACTAATTTCGATGATTCTTTTTTTATATATAGGTAAATGCGTCAGATGTGGTCTCATTTAAGATCGGACGAGGAGTTTTTGAGTTATTCATAGTAATTTTATTTTATTTTATTTTATTTTATTTTATTTAGGGACAAAAAACAGTGGTACAATGTATCTTATACACATTAATAACTACTTAAATAACGCTTATTATACCACTAGCTACATTATCCACTTATTATTAATTTAACTTTTTAGTGCATTTCATATAAAGTCGGTTTTCTTTTTTTGGTAAAATCTGGAAATAAAATTCCAGAAGGTATTTCTTTATATTTTTTGATATAGTATTAGATAGCCCATTAATATTTGAAAAACGTATATGTCAGTTGACTTATCTATTCATGACTGGTATGGATTCATTAATTTATAAAAATAATATGACAAAAACAAATTTATTTCACATTATTTTATTAGCACACATTAACATAATTACAATATACTAAATAAAATTAAACAAGCGTAACTATAAAATCGATATGAGAATTTTAGTTCTCTACTTGATAAATAAATGTTTTTTTTTTTTTCAGGCTTTTTTCCTTGTTAAGACTGTGTGACAATGTGATGTTAATAAATGGAATCAAACATATAATCATACAGTTAGACTCTGTATCACTGCACTGCGATGGTCTCGATTAACAAAAAAATGCTTAAACACACATAATTCATAATAAAATAGGACATAATTGGAATTTAAGCTACTTTTAAGAACTGCTTCAAGATATATTATTTAGTCCATGGAATTGCCTCTTCAGATTCTGCCCATCCGCCCATTTTGAGTCCAGGTAGCTATCATCATCATCTTCTTCTAGCTTCTTCCACTCCTCTCTTGCTTATAAGCTTGTAACATGAGTTGCGCCTTCTTCTGTTAAGATTGGTTCTCGACCTGGTGCGCCTTCAGATGCTGAACAGAGCTTCACTGTCACTTTAGTTTTAAGTTACTTTTACCCAAATTAAATAGTGAGCTTCAAACAAACTATATTGTATATAATAAACTATTGTAAAACTTTTTCTTATAGAAGAAAGCAGGTATCAAAGAATGTAGTTATAACTCTCCATTAACACTTTTCGAGACATAATAACGCAACGAAATACTTATAATCTCGTAAGATATCCAAAAATCGTAATTTATATGTATATATGACGGTAATAATTGTGTATACATTACCTAAGTTCCAAATAAAATAAAATATTCAATGTAAATACATTACATCTCATCATGGTCCAAAGTAGACAAAGTTTTTTAATATAAAACGCGATTGGTTATAGCTTTGATCCCCACTCCCCGGAGAAATAATTATATTTAAATTATGTATATTTTCCTGCTTTTGGTAAGACAAAGCGCGGTGAAGAGCGCTAGTGCTCATCATACAATGTCTAGATATTTTACAGAAAGTGGACAACGGAATATCTTAAATACCAGATTTTATCTAAGTACCGTGCTACTCGAGAAAAAGCACGAAATTTTAAGTAAAATCATACCTAAATGATCACTCACAACAGATTACCAGCAAGCAATTTCTTGCCACACGCCCAAAAAGGCACGCCTGAGCCGGATCAATAACTTCATTAGCCGCTTGAGTTCCAGAGAGATCCTCCACATTGTCCAGTTCCATTCGAACAGCGTCGTGAGGTGGGAGACCAGCCGGAACACTATCTTGGTAGCCCTCGGATCTCATCGAGAGCTTTCGCCACGTCTTTGGGTCATACACTTTCGTAGATCCACCTGTAAATATTTAGTTTTGTAAATTATAATAATTTTTGAATTATCTAGATATGTAAAATATGATAAAAATGAAAAAATGCACAAATACATCAATATACTTAGTTTTATGTGAAAAATTGTGTTAAGGATTTGAATATTTTTGTAAAAAAACTCATGCTTATTATTATACAACGGCTGAATAACTTAACCTAAAATGTTTTTGCCTGCAAGGCAGTACACCGAGAGAATCTAGTGTCAAGACACTCTTTCTCCACTTTCTTTCCAAATTCGAAATATTGCGTGTATTGAATAACAGAATCCAACGCCGCGATTTGTCTTTCCAGAACAAGGAAATAAAAATAATTAAAATATAATCGAATTCATAACCATAGTGTGAATACTTAGTCTGAAGCTATCACACCAGCTACAATGACCTTTAATAAGAAATATAAATTCCTTAATATAAAATTTAATTGGCTTCCCATATAACATTTTATACCTTTACAATTTAGATTTCTTCGGGCCAAACAAAACTTAACAAGATTTATAAGGTGAATTGCGGCACGAGCGCACTGAGCCAATACGTTAAGCACTTTTGGCAAGAAAGTTGCAAGATAAAAATTGCTGATGATAAGTTTTATTAAATAGGAGCAAATTTGTCAGACGTTTGGCAAACGCTTGGAACATCTTTTAAGATAATTGCAACGTCAAAAACGAATGAAGCAAAACGAGAAAGTACGATGCAATGTACTTTATGCTGGTCATCAATTTTTGTGTAATGCTTGATGTTTTATCTTGTAACTTTATTTTTATATTTGTATATTTGTATGTTCCTTTCAAGATAAGTAGAAGAACTTAGGATTTATGGTCAACATCATATTTTGCTAAATCAAATCTTGAAAAATAAATTATAGTTTTACATTATTCCCGCATAACAGGACGGTCAGATGAAACCTAGTGTTGAAATGGACTATTTTAACAGTTCTCTACTTTTCTCAATCTGAATTCAATGCATTGCGTATTTAATAACGGAACTCAACGCTGCATCGTTATCTTTACCAGAGCGGGAAACATAAAATTATTTATATGACCCAAAAACCATATATCAGTTCAGTTCTCTAAAAATACAGTTTAAGATAATTGACTTTAATGTAAAAACGAAATTAGTTTTATAGGTAGTTATATTAATAAGTCAGTATAAAAATGTAATTCACAGTGGTATATAGAAAATATTAACTCATATTTAAGCTGATGTATTCTTTGGCGGTTTCTGCAGCTTCTTTAGTACCTCCTGAAGGTTGGGTGGTGGAGCAAGACCACAGCGGCGACCCATCTCATCCTTATTCATGGTATATATCCCACAGGAGCACACCGTTTTGCCTTAAGGATCTTCTAGCTTCAGTTCCTTTATCTAAATTATGAAAATACAAAAAAATACATAAATTTCCATCGGTAGAGAGACAAGTTTGACAGTGCAAGGCAATTCAAACATTAGGTATTTCAAGAGGACCCCTTACATTCTACACTTACACTTGGTCCTACAGTTGGCCGCAATTCTCAGGTACATCTTTTGAGCCCTTATAACTCCTTTACTTCCTACTATTTCCTACGCGATGGGCACGGGACTCGCACAGTGTAGTGCAAAGTATAGTATATCTATGATATACTAAGGAGCTTCTTCTCTATTATAATGAATTGTATATTTGCATATTGTAATTTCAAACGCTCCTAGACTTTGTTTTTAATTCTTTAAATGAAACCTAATTACATTTAAAATATGTTTGTTATTTTCCATATTACTTGAAGCGTGCAAATGAACCAAAATAATATAAGTATAAAAATAAAAAGGATCCACACATTTTCTTTGCATACCAGACATTTTTACACCACCATGTTAGAGAGGATCTAGTATCAAGACGAGAACATTGACGATAGAAGAGACGTTAAATATCTTTCCCCTGAGAGGGAATCGAACTCATAACTAATCGCATTTACAGTCGTACGCTGTCCCATTGCGACACTATTGTCTCCAAAAAATGGTTTTATTCAATATAAAGTTAGTTATATTAAAGACAATATATTAAAAAATATAGACAGATATCTGGCTTACTCGTTCTATCAATCTGCCCTAGATTTTCCAGATTGATCAGATTAAAATAAAATCGTGGAGTGCGTCGAATTTCTATTATCTACAGCCAATCGCTTATATGCTTTGGATGTATCACCTCATGATTTTTATATTTTTAATGTTTACGTATTTTCGAAGCCATCGTGGCCCAATAAGACATTTAACTGTAAACCCTAGTAATTGTGGGTTTGTTTCCTGCTCAGAGAACGATTATATTAAAATTATTTTCATTTCTTCGCTCTCGGCAGAGGCGGTACATATACCATAAATAATAGCTAGATATGCGGCTGGGAGTAGCCATTTCACCGTGATAAAAAAATTAATTCCCATAAGATCTTCATTATACATCATACTGGCATAATAATTTGCCTACCTACCTAACTTCACGCTTTATTCCTTTAGGGTAGTCAGAAAGAACGGAGCGCCAAACGCTACGGTCCAACCAATAATATTTTGCACCATCGCAAAATCAGACCATTAAATAAAAAAAGGAAATTTCAATAAGGGCACAATGCTCATGTATAATATGATGAACTTATTGTTAATTCCCATTGACAACCCAAGTGAAGCCGCCAGTAAAAGCTAGTAGAAATATAACTCTAACCTGATCTTCAGTCAATCCTTGCATTTCCGGTGGCAAAAACGTCCCATGCTTCTGTAGCTCATCTAGTTCATAGCAAATCCTCATGACTTTCAACCTCCCATTAAATATAGCCACAATATCCTTAACAACATCATCAACTGACTTATTTATATTAGTTTCGTATAAGAATTGGTTTTCATCACCTCTTTTCACGTGAAGAATCACCATTTTTGAGTTTCTCGTGTCTTGCCGGTTGCTAAGTATACGTATTGAACAAATTCGTTGCTAATGACTGAGTTCCTATGGTAACTGTCGAACTTATCTTTGTCTATGAAAATGAAATATAAACTAGTAGCCTCTGGTACGAACATGATGTTTTTTTTTTAATATTATAATATGCTATGTACATGATAGGTTATTAAAGTTATAATTATGATATTTATATTGAATAATTTGTGATTACCAATAAAAGTATATTCACTCAATAGGAAAAGTCCTAGTTTTAATATCACGCTTTTCTCGCATAACAGGGTAGTCAGAGAGAACTAACTAAACTAAGTGTCAAGAAATTCCGTTTTCACTTTCCGTCCGAAATCTAGATATTACCTGTTAAGTTGCGGAAATCGACGCTGCGCTTTGTTTTTCCTACATAACTTCACGCTTTATCCCTAGTGGGGGAGTCAGAGAGAACGGAGCGCCAAACGCTACGGTCCCTGCATACTTCTTTGGCCACGACCACAGTCGTTAAACTCGTCATGCATTCCCTCCGGGGGATCCTCATACTTTTTACGTTTGTTTTCCCAGAGAGAAAAAATAAACATAACTATAATAATTCACTCCTCTGAGTGTAGATCGAATATTCAACTAATTGTGTTTGCAAATAGGCATAATTTCACTGCGCTGTATAAACGCATAAAGCCATCGTGGCTTCAGTCTTTTACAAATTCCATATTCACTTAACACTATGCGGACGAAGGGATATAAAAATTGACACATATGTCAAAATGAAAAAAATATATGTCAAAGTTGTGGAGGCCAAATTACCCGATATGCTATTCCATACATAACCTTATACTGTATATCAATAAAAAAATTACAATTTTTAATTTTAAACCTGTATTTTCCATCAAAATTACTTCTTGTGTGAATTTTGGGACACCTTTATATAAAAAAGAAGTGCAGGCCCATATTTTTCATAATAATGCAATAGAAATACATTAAGGGGGGATTCTCGTTTAGGAAGATCAAAAAGACAGTTTTCTCCGGATTTTATTTAGGATACAAATAAATAAGTGAGTCTAGCGAACTATTCAGATTATTTTATTACATATTTAAACTTGGTAAACATTTTTTTTAGTAAAAGAAATATATATGCTCTCGATTTTTTATTGTGCCACTGCTGTTTTGAATTGGCGGACACGTAACAGCTCGTCATTTTTATCGGAATCAAAAAAAGTAAATACTATCGTAATCGTCATATATTTCTCTTCTATGTGAACCAAGAAAAAGTAAAAAATGTATTCATAATATTTTTTAATAAAGGGAATCCCCCGTTTAATTAGAACTTCACTTCTGTTTAAAATTACATACACGTTGTTAAAAGCAAGGTTTTTACGCGTAAAGGGTGGCCTCTTTACCCTTTTTTATTTATATCTCATGAAAATTGAATAAAATGTCAATGATCGATGTCATTTACCTCATGTATTGGAAAAATTCGAACGTTAGAATAACAAAGCAAGGAAATAGAAAGAACCACCTGCAGAGTTCTCAGATACTACTCAGGTGTTGAATATAGATCCAAACTAAAACTTAGGAATGGTCCAAGTACTGTACTTTGTAAATAATCTTACGTGTTCTTAACTGAGTTGAAGAAGCAGGAGGATCTCAATTGTATTTTTATGCATGTTATTGCAAAATAAATAAATGGGGTAAACCGTTTTTGATATTTTTTTTTTTATTTAGAATGGTTAATAGTTCAACCAATGGTGCTAGTGCTAGTGCGTCTGATATGGTCTCATTTAGATTTAGCTGACGAGAAGTTTTTCAGTTATTCGAAATAATACTTTTTAGTGCGTATTAATAGAAATTTTCTTTTTTGCAAATAATCTTACGTGCTTTTGTAACTTAAAGTAAGAGATTTTGGCACAATGGAATAGTGTCTTACTCTAAACATGATGGTTGTTAAAATTAATTATAATTTCTTCTTAGCCTCTCAAGTAAACTGATTTGTATATTATTCTGGTATAATTATCAACCATTAGTACAGAAATCAATATGACTTGATTCACTTTGATTTTTACGTGCCTCCTTCATTTTAGTGAAATTTTAGCGAAATTTTTAAAATATGTATGGAAATATTGAATGTTTTATCATAAGCGATGGAACTTTTAGATTGCGCATGGATTATTCTTTATTCGTATGTTTCGGGAGGGCATATTCAATATTGGGTATATTCAATTCGGCTGTTACACAAAATATGATGAAATTTGAATATATTCATAACTATTAAGCTAGCTGTTACGTTGTGATGATGGGCACTCAAATTTAGTTAAGTAAACGTTTTATCTCGTATTTTAAATTTGCTTGTAAAAAATATCATAGAATACTATGATTATGACTAGGATGTCATTTAATAATTCAATCATGTTTAAAAATAAAAAAAAAATGAAACCAACTTTAAACAAAATGCACTAAAAAGTGAATTTATTACGAAAACGTCAAAAACTTCTTGTCATATCTTAACTAAATTTAGATTAGACATCAGAAAAGTTAGCTATCATATAAAAAAGAACCATCAGAATTGGTTCAGCCAACATGAAGTTATACATACAAAAAACAATCCAATTGAACCTCTTTCTGTTTTTTTAAGTCGATTAATAATCAATTCAGTTAACTCAATAAACTCTTTTTTTATTATTGTTGACAGATATATTATAGTATCATTAAATTTACAGTATTTTTTAATTTTTCTTCTTTTACATTTTCATTTCTTAAAAGTAAGATCCATAGTACTTAGTATTTCTCATTCAATTATGTTCATAATCAATTCTATTAAATATAATTGAGAGATGGTTTAAGCTAACAAACGTTCATTTAGTAATTAATAGGGACTATCCTACAAGGAAATCTAACATTGGTTCTAATATTACTATCCATTCTTGGCCGCAGCTCTCATCCCTAAGTCCATCACAAAGAAAATAACATTTTTATTATATGATTTATATTTAAAATACTACATATTAATATAACATTAATAATAAAACTAAATAAATAAGGTTCTAACAATACAGAAAATAGACTTCAAAGAAAATGCCCTAAAAATTAAAATTATTAGGAATAACTGTACACTACTCATACTTTCCAGATCTTGATTAAATTTAAATGGGACCTCATCAAAAGCATGATAGCTAATCATATAGAAAAAGAATCATCAAATATGTTTTACCGCACAAAAAAAAAAAATTCGTAAAAAAAAAAGTTCGTTTCGTTCGCTTCTTTTATTTGGAGTCGGTTAAAATATATATAGATACTTAAGCAAGCTAA
>JAKGSA010000602.1:3284-51863 GCA_033558755.1 Philaethria dido
ATAATTACAATATACTAAATAAAATTAAACAAGCGTAACTATAAAATCAATATGAGAATTTTAGTTCTCTACTTGATAAATAAATGTTTTTTTTTTTAGTTTCAGGCTTTTTTCCTTGTTAAGACTGTGTGACAATGTGATGTTAATAAATGGAATCAAACATATAATCATACAGTTAGACTCTGTATCACTGCACTGCGATGGTCTCGATTAACAAAAAAATGCTTAAACACACATAATTCATAATAAAATAGGACATAATTGGAATTTAAGCTACTTTTTAAGAACTGGTTTCCAAGATATATTATTTAGTCCATGGAATTGCCTCTTCAGATTCTGCCCATCCGCCCATTTTGAGTCCAGGTAGCTATCATCATCACCTTCTTCTAGCTTCTTCCACTCCTCTTGCTTTCTATAAGCTTGTAACATGAGTTGTTTTCTTTCTTCTTCTGTTAAGATTGGTTCTCGACCTGGCGCGCCTTCAGATGCTGAACAGAGCTTCACTGTCACTTTAGTTTTGTCATTTTTACCTGAAATTAAATAGTGAGCTTCAAACAAACTATATTGTATATATTGTATATAATAAACTATTGTAAAACTTTTTTTCTTATAGAAGAAAGCAGGTATCAAAGAATGTAGTTATAACTCTCCATTAACACCTTTCGAGACATAATAACCCAACGAAATACTTATAATCTCGTAAGATATCCAAAAAATCGTAATTTAAGTATATATGACGGTAATAATTGTGTATACATTACCTAAGTCCCAAATAAAATAAAATATTCAATAAATACATTAAGGCCATCATGGTCCAGTTAGACAGTTTTTTAATATAAAACGCGATTGGTTATAGGTTTGATCCCCACTCGTGGAAATAATTATATTTAAATTATGTATATTTTCCTGCTTTGGTAAGACAAAGCGCGGTGAAGAGCGCTAGTGCTCATCATACAATGTCTAGATATTTTACAGAAAGTGGACAACGGAATATCTTAAATACTAGATTTTATCTAAGTACCGTGCTACTCGAGAAAAAGCACGAAATTTTAAGTAAAATCATACCTAAATGATCACTCAACAGATTACCAGCAAGCAATTTCTTGCCACACGCCCAAAGGCACGCTCGAGACGGATCAATAACTTCATTAGCCGCTTGAGTTCCAGAGAGATCCTCCACATTGTCCAGTTCCATTCGAACAGGGTCGTGGGGTGGGAGACCAGCCGGGAACACTATCTTGGTAGCTCCTCGGATCTCATCGAGAGCTTTCGCCACGTCTTTTTGGGTCATACACTTTCGTAGATCCACCTGTAAATATTTAGTTTTGTAAATTATAATAATTTTTGAATTATTTTAGGTGTATGTAAAATATGATAAAATGAAAAATGCACAAATACATCAATATACTTAGTTTTATGTGAAAAATTGTGTTAAGTGATTTGAATATTTTTGTAAAAAAAAACTCATGCTTATTATACAACGGCTGAATAACTTAACCTAAAAAAATGTTTTTGCCGCAAGGCAGTACACCGAGAGAATCTAGTGTCAAGACACTCTTTTCTCCACTTTCTTTCCAAATTCGAAATATTGCGTATTGAATAACAGAACTCAACGCCGGGATTTGTCTTTCCAGAACAAGGAAATAAAAATAATGAAAATATAATCGAATTCATAACCATAGTATGAATACTAGACAGATGCTATCACACTACGCTACAATGACCTTAATAAGAAATATTAAATTTTTAATATAAAATTTAATTGGCTTCCCATATAACATTTTATACCTTACAATTTAGATTTCGGGCCAAACAAAACTTAACAAGATTTATAAGGTGAATTGCGGCACGAGCGCAACTGAGCCAAATACGTTACACTTTTGGCAAGAAAGTTGCAAGATAAAAAATTGCTGATGATAAGTTTTATTAAATAGAGTAAATTTGTCAGACGTTTGGCAAACGTTTGGAACATCTTTTAAGATAATTGCAACGTCAAAACGAATGAAGCAAAACGAAAAGTACGATGCAATGCAATTTTATGCTGGTCATCAATTTTGTGCAATGGTTGATGTTTTATCTTGTAACTTTATTTTTATATTTGTATATTTGTATGTTTCTTTCAAGATAAGTAGAAGAACTTAGGGATTTATGGTCAACATCATATTTTGCTAAATCAAATCTTGAAAATAAATTATAGTTTTACATTATTCCCGCATAACAGGACGGTCAGATGAAACCTAGTGTTGAAATGGACTATTTTAACAGTTCTCTACTTTTCTCAATCTGAATTCAATGCATTGCGTATTCAATAACGGAACTCAACGCTGCACGTTATCTTACCAGAGCGGGAAAAATAAAATTATTTAAATATGACCCAAAAGCCACATCAGTTCAGTTCAGTTCTCTAAAAATACAGTTTAAGATAATTGACTTAATGTTTAAACGAAATTAGTTTTATAGGTAGTTGTATTAATGAGTCAGTATAAAAAATGCACCTAGCATATAGAAAATATTAGCTCACATGCTTTTTGCTGATGTATTCTTTGGCGGTTTCTGCAGCTTTCTTTAGTACCTCTTGAAGGTTGGGTGGTGGAGCAAGACCACAGTGACGACCCATGTCATCCTTATTCATGGTATATCCCACAGGAGCACACCGTTTTGCCCAAGGATCTTCTAGCTTCAGTTCCTTTATCTAAATTATGAAAATACAAAAAAAATACATAAATTTCCATCGGTAGAGAGACAAGTTTGACAGTAAAGGCAAGGCAAACATTAGGTATTTCAAGAGGACTCCTTACATTCTACACTTACACTTGGTCCTACAGTTGGCCGCAATTCTCAGGTACATCTTTGAGCTCCTTATAACTCCTTTACTTCCTACTATTTCCTACGCGATGGGCACGGGACTCGCACAGTGTAGTGCAAAGTATAGTATATCTATGATATACTAAGGAGCTTCTTCTCTATTATAATGAATTGTATATTTGCATATTGTAATTTCAAACGCTCCTAGACTTTGTTTTTAATTCTTTAAATGAAACCTAATTACATTTAAAATATGTTTGTTATTTTCCATATTACTTGAAGCGTGCAAATGAACCAAAATAATATAAGTATAAAAATAAAAAGGATCCACACATTTTCTTTGCATACCAGACATTTTTACACCACCATGTTAGAGAGGATCTAGTATCAAGACGAGAACATTGACGATAGAAGAGACGTTAAATATCTTTCCCCTGAGAGGGAATCGAACTCATAACTAATCGCATTTACAGTCGTACGCTGTCCCATTGCGACACTATTGTCTCCAAAAAATGGTTTTATTCAATATAAAGTTAGTTATATTAAAGACAATATATTAAAAAATATAGACAGATATCTGGCTTACTCGTTCTATCAATCTGCCCTAGATTTTCCAGATTGATCAGATTAAAATAAAATCGTGGAGTGCGTCGAATTTCTATTATCTACAGCCAATCGCTTATATGCTTTGGATGTATCACCTCATGATTTTTATATTTTTAATGTTTACGTATTTTCGAAGCCATCGTGGCCCAATAAGACATTTAACTGTAAACCCTAGTAATTGTGGGTTTGTTTCCTGCTCAGAGAACGATTATATTAAAATTATTTTCATTTCTTCGCTCTCGGCAGAGGCGGTACATATACCATAAATAATAGCTAGATATGCGGCTGGGAGTAGCCATTTCACCGTGATAAAAAAATTAATTCCCATAAGATCTTCATTATACATCATACTGGCATAATAATTTGCCTACCTACCTAACTTCACGCTTTATTCCTTTAGGGTAGTCAGAAAGAACGGAGCGCCAAACGCTACGGTCCAACCAATAATATTTTGCACCATCGCAAAATCAGACCATTAAATAAAAAAAGGAAATTTCAATAAGGGCACAATGCTCATGTATAATATGATGAACTTATTGTTAATTCCCATTGACAACCCAAGTGAAGCCGCCAGTAAAAGCTAGTAGAAATATAACTCTAACCTGATCTTCAGTCAATCCTTGCATTTCCGGTGGCAAAAACGTCCCATGCTTCTGTAGCTCATCTAGTTCATAGCAAATCCTCATGACTTTCAACCTCCCATTAAATATAGCCACAATATCCTTAACAACATCATCAACTGACTTATTTATATTAGTTTCGTATAAGAATTGGTTTTCATCACCTCTTTTCACGTGAAGAATCACCATTTTTGAGTTTCTCGTGTCTTGCCGGTTGCTAAGTATACGTATTGAACAAATTCGTTGCTAATGACTGAGTTCCTATGGTAACTGTCGAACTTATCTTTGTCTATGAAAATGAAATATAAACTAGTAGCCTCTGGTACGAACATGATGTTTTTTTTTTAATATTATAATATGCTATGTACATGATAGGTTATTAAAGTTATAATTATGATATTTATATTGAATAATTTGTGATTACCAATAAAAGTATATTCACTCAATAGGAAAAGTCCTAGTTTTAATATCACGCTTTTCTCGCATAACAGGGTAGTCAGAGAGAACTAACTAAACTAAGTGTCAAGAAATTCCGTTTTCACTTTCCGTCCGAAATCTAGATATTACCTGTTAAGTTGCGGAAATCGACGCTGCGCTTTGTTTTTCCTACATAACTTCACGCTTTATCCCTAGTGGGGGAGTCAGAGAGAACGGAGCGCCAAACGCTACGGTCCCTGCATACTTCTTTGGCCACGACCACAGTCGTTAAACTCGTCATGCATTCCCTCCGGGGGATCCTCATACTTTTTACGTTTGTTTTCCCAGAGAGAAAAAATAAACATAACTATAATAATTCACTCCTCTGAGTGTAGATCGAATATTCAACTAATTGTGTTTGCAAATAGGCATAATTTCACTGCGCTGTATAAACGCATAAAGCCATCGTGGCTTCAGTCTTTTACAAATTCCATATTCACTTAACACTATGCGGACGAAGGGATATAAAAATTGACACATATGTCAAAATGAAAAAAATATATGTCAAAGTTGTGGAGGCCAAATTACCCGATATGCTATTCCATACATAACCTTATACTGTATATCAATAAAAAAATTACAATTTTTAATTTTAAACCTGTATTTTCCATCAAAATTACTTCTTGTGTGAATTTTGGGACACCTTTATATAAAAAAGAAGTGCAGGCCCATATTTTTCATAATAATGCAATAGAAATACATTAAGGGGGGATTCTCGTTTAGGAAGATCAAAAAGACAGTTTTCTCCGGATTTTATTTAGGATACAAATAAATAAGTGAGTCTAGCGAACTATTCAGATTATTTTATTACATATTTAAACTTGGTAAACATTTTTTTTAGTAAAAGAAATATATATGCTCTCGATTTTTTATTGTGCCACTGCTGTTTTGAATTGGCGGACACGTAACAGCTCGTCATTTTTATCGGAATCAAAAAAAGTAAATACTATCGTAATCGTCATATATTTCTCTTCTATGTGAACCAAGAAAAAGTAAAAAATGTATTCATAATATTTTTTAATAAAGGGAATCCCCCGTTTAATTAGAACTTCACTTCTGTTTAAAATTACATACACGTTGTTAAAAGCAAGGTTTTTACGCGTAAAGGGTGGCCTCTTTACCCTTTTTTATTTATATCTCATGAAAATTGAATAAAATGTCAATGATCGATGTCATTTACCTCATGTATTGGAAAAATTCGAACGTTAGAATAACAAAGCAAGGAAATAGAAAGAACCACCTGCAGAGTTCTCAGATACTACTCAGGTGTTGAATATAGATCCAAACTAAAACTTAGGAATGGTCCAAGTACTGTACTTTGTAAATAATCTTACGTGTTCTTAACTGAGTTGAAGAAGCAGGAGGATCTCAATTGTATTTTTATGCATGTTATTGCAAAATAAATAAATGGGGTAAACCGTTTTTGATATTTTTTTTTTTATTTAGAATGGTTAATAGTTCAACCAATGGTGCTAGTGCTAGTGCGTCTGATATGGTCTCATTTAGATTTAGCTGACGAGAAGTTTTTCAGTTATTCGAAATAATACTTTTTAGTGCGTATTAATAGAAATTTTCTTTTTTGCAAATAATCTTACGTGCTTTTGTAACTTAAAGTAAGAGATTTTGGCACAATGGAATAGTGTCTTACTCTAAACATGATGGTTGTTAAAATTAATTATAATTTCTTCTTAGCCTCTCAAGTAAACTGATTTGTATATTATTCTGGTATAATTATCAACCATTAGTACAGAAATCAATATGACTTGATTCACTTTGATTTTTACGTGCCTCCTTCATTTTAGTGAAATTTTAGCGAAATTTTTAAAATATGTATGGAAATATTGAATGTTTTATCATAAGCGATGGAACTTTTAGATTGCGCATGGATTATTCTTTATTCGTATGTTTCGGGAGGGCATATTCAATATTGGGTATATTCAATTCGGCTGTTACACAAAATATGATGAAATTTGAATATATTCATAACTATTAAGCTAGCTGTTACGTTGTGATGATGGGCACTCAAATTTAGTTAAGTAAACGTTTTATCTCGTATTTTAAATTTGCTTGTAAAAAATATCATAGAATACTATGATTATGACTAGGATGTCATTTAATAATTCAATCATGTTTAAAAATAAAAAAAAAATGAAACCAACTTTAAACAAAATGCACTAAAAAGTGAATTTATTACGAAAACGTCAAAAACTTCTTGTCATATCTTAACTAAATTTAGATTAGACATCAGAAAAGTTAGCTATCATATAAAAAAGAACCATCAGAATTGGTTCAGCCAACATGAAGTTATACATACAAAAAACAATCCAATTGAACCTCTTTCTGTTTTTTTAAGTCGATTAATAATCAATTCAGTTAACTCAATAAACTCTTTTTTTATTATTGTTGACAGATATATTATAGTATCATTAAATTTACAGTATTTTTTAATTTTTCTTCTTTTACATTTTCATTTCTTAAAAGTAAGATCCATAGTACTTAGTATTTCTCATTCAATTATGTTCATAATCAATTCTATTAAATATAATTGAGAGATGGTTTAAGCTAACAAACGTTCACTTAGAAATTAATAGGGACTATCCTACAAGGAAATCTAACATTGGTTCTAATATTACTATCCATTCTTGGCCGCAGCTCTCATCCCTAAGTCCATCACAAAGAAAATAACATTTTTATTATATGATTTATATTTAAAATACTACATATTAATATAACATTAATAATAAAACTAAATAAATAAGGTTCTAACAATACAGAAAATAGACTTCAAAGAAAATGCCCTAAAAATTAAAATTATTAGGAATAACTGTACACTACTCATACTTTCCAGATCTTGATTAAATTTAAATGGGACCTCATCAAAAGCATGATAGCTAATCATATAGAAAAAGAATCATCAAATATGTTTTACCGCACAAAAAAAAAAAATTCGTAAAAAAAAAAGTTCGTTTCGTTCGCTTCTTTTATTTGGAGTCGGTTAAAATATATATAGATACTTAAGCAAGCTAAAAATAATAATTCAATTTAATTCCACCTTAAATTCATTATAAACGGTAACCGCTCGTAACTTAGCCCCGAACCACATCATCCGGACCACTGATCAGTTGCGGTACATTAGACAAAGGTATACGAGGACGGCAATTTAAAAAATATTATATTGTATTGATGAACTTGAGGTTCGTTGAGTGTTGTTAAGTATATAATACTAGAGGAATCCCGCGTCTTTGCGTGAACTATAAAACATAAAAATCAGAAATTTTAAGAAATCCTCTCTGAGTACCCCCCTACACTCCCCTATACTCCCCAAGAAGTCATGCCTAAATTTCAGTTTTCTATGGGCAGTAGATTATCTATCACCTGTATATTGTCTATCAGTTACACAAGCGTATTAAATATATAGATGAATGAACTTTTTTGAAAATTATGCGCTTTGTATATGAAATTAGGCTTTGTTATAGAATATAAAGAATGAATGTGTCAATTGGCACTCGTGGGACTGGCCATATTTAAATTATTTTTATTTTTCCAGTTTGGTAAGACAAAGAGCAGCGCATTGTTGTTGAGTTCCGCTATTTAAGGTCTTAAATTTGGATGGAAAGTGGAGGACGGAGTGTCTTGACGTTTGATCTTCTCTGACTACCCTGCTATGCGAGAGACGAACTTCATTACAACTTTGTATGATAATTAACACTCAATATCCTATCACGTAAAACCTCACTTTATTTCAGAATTATATACATAAAAAATAAATAAATATAACCACATGAACTCACTCTATCGTGGCATAGTGGGATAAAATTTGACTGTAACCGCGATTAGTTATGGGTTTGATTCCCATTCGGGGAATGCTTAAAACTATTTTCATTTTTTCGCTTTGACAATACATAGCACAGTCTTAAGTTTCGTCGCTTAGCAATAACTCGAATTCGAGCGAACAACGGCAAATGGAGTGTCTTGACACAAGATTTTCTATGACTACCCTACTATGAGAGATAAAGCGCGATACTTCTTTATATATATGAACTCACAACCACCATATTTATCAACAACTGCGCCAAAATATCGTTAAAATTATATTTATATTCAAAAGTGCACTATTCCGAGCTGTCAACAACATTTGCCTATAAATTTGAAACGCGTGTATCTCGTGTTAAAGCTATACATTTGTTTCACTATGGAAATATTAAGCTGGTAACGACAGCTTTATACATATACTAGCTGTTTACCGCGGCTTTGCTCGAGTGAATATCAATCCATACTACATATTATAGTGTATTGGGCGTATATGTTTACACATATACGCCCATTTGATAGAATGAAATAGATTGATTATCAATTTTTTTTTTGACAAGAAATCATGTTTATATTTTTATTTATAAAAATGTATCCAATGTCTTTTTTAATATTTAGAAAACGTATATAAATTTGAACAAAGCGGAGCTCGAACCCGCATCTCTTGGAAACAGTCCAAGTGCTCTGACCATTAAGCCATGTTCTATATCCAGTTGCGCCAAAATTCTTACAGGATTGTTACAACTTATTTTTGTTGTTGGGATCTCTGTAGAGAGATTTTTACAAATTTCTGCTACCCAAAGATAATTTCAAAGGATAATCATTTGGCAAGAGAGAATGCTATTTATTAAATATTTTTGAATTTTTTTGTGTTAATCACACACTTAGGAAACGAAAAACTATTTAGAAAAAATATCAAAATTAATCCTTATAATGCCTCTAAGAATATATGTACAAAGTTTCATCATCATCGATTGAGTAGTTTTGGCGTGGAAGTGTAACAAACAAACTTGTAATCACTTTTATAATATTAGTAGATACTCTTTGGCTCAAACAGTGCGTTGTGATTTGTGACATAGGAAAATGTGCATTCACATTTTGTACTACATTTCGTATTTTAATCTATTTTTAATAGCTTATTGGTTTCCAGTTTGTTTTTTGTTCGACTTTTTTAACATGTGTAATTGTAATGGATTTAGCTGAATACGCGATTCTTTTTATATTTTTTTATATAAAATTGTTAGTTTTGATTGGATTTTTTTAGTTTTACTGAGAAATTTAGTTGGCAGTGTGTTTTGACATGAGGTTCTAAGTTTTCGTTTTCTTGTGGACGAAAACCGTTAGATTTCCAAAATCAGAAGTTATATGAATTTTTCTACCATGATAAAACTAAATGCGACGTTAAATTACGCCTTTTAGCATAAAATACAATGAGAGCGTAGAAATGTATGCCTTGATACTAATATTATAAATTTAATACTTTGTCAAGATGGATTTAATTTTGGTCCTCTTTCACTTAATCTGTTGTATTTCTGAAGTTAAAACATTTCAGTTACATAACTTATACATAACACTTACATATAGGCTACAAAATATAACGATTTTGTGTAATTTAACTATATTACTTTTTTTTAATAATTTTTACCCTTGTTTCAGATCCCAGGGCGGTGTGCGCATAGACACGGCCATGACATATCTACAGAATTACCAGAGCTGTCAGATGCACATCATGATAACAGCACGCATCATGGAAAAGTAAGCTTTACTTATTTAGTTATTTATAGCAAAATGCAGAATAATCAGCTCTCTCTGCCACTCTCTGGTTGTCACTTTGTTCTCCATTTTCTACATATATTTAAACATACTAGTATCCCCGTTGACGTGTAAACAACGCGTTGTCTTTAGTAATGTATATGTCACTTTGTATAAACAAAATTAAAAACAAAAGTAACATTTATTTTATTATTGTAATATACTTTTTATGCATTATTTAAAAAAAATAATTCTGCACTCCTTCTCTATATAAACTATAAGTGTGCCAAGTTCCAAGCTCCTCCGTCCGCGTAATTTTCGTAAAAAGGGATTTAATGTTTTTGCTTCACGTATTTATATATAGATTACAGCTTCATGATTTTTCCCATATAGTAGGGTCGACAGAGAAAACCTTACGTCAAGGACACTCTGTTCTCCATTTTCCACTGGAAATTAAGATATTAGATGTTAAGTTGCGAAACACAACATAGCGCTTTTTCTTTCTAGAACGATAAAATTAACATAATTTATATATGATCATTCCCCTCAGTGAAGATCGAACTCACAAGCACCGCGTTGACACTGCGACATGATGGTCTCAGTAATAATATTCATCATGGCTATCCTCATAGATGTGCGAGATAGTGAACCGATTTTTTTACCAAATAATTCAACTTTACCCTTTTTCCTCACAGCAAGGTAGTCTTTAATTTGAAATTGTCATATATTAAATATCTAAATATAATTAATGAACGTTTTTAAAAAAAAGGAAACTGACATTAAATAAAATGCACTAAAACGTAAAATTATTACGAATAACTCAAAAACAGCTCATCATATCTTAACAAAATTTATACGGGACCACATCACAAGCACTAGCTATCATATATGAAGGAATCATCAACATTCGTTCACGCAGTAAGCAAACAAAACATACAGTCAAATTGAGAACAAGCCTCTCCTTTTTTGAAGTCGGTTATAAAATTATAATCCATGCCAAAATAAAAATCAAATCAAATTATTGCCTCTATTTATTTAGGTAACCCAATATATGGGCGTATTTGCTTAGAACAAACAGACCGTTAAATACAAATATTACATAATTTACACTTATCTATATGATGTCAAGTGTTCGTGTATAAACATATCGTACACGAATTCAAATTATACCAATATTCAAATTATACGAAAATTTTGTTAGTATGTTTGTTACTCTTAGACGTAAAAAGTGCTGAATGGATCTGAATGGTTCCCACCGGGTTGCCTTAATTTTTAAAATAAAAGTATGAAACCTAAAAAAGTTTTGCAAAAAACGAGATCAAGTAGTTAAAAAAGATGTTGGGTATAAAATTGCAAAAAAAGCAAGCTCTGACATCAACAGCCTAAAGAAAAAGGTGTCCTCTAAAAATTACGGGCTTCGCTAAATATATGTACAGACTTATTCAAATATATACTGGCGGAACTAACTAAAATTATCACCCCTCATCCCAACAACGTATTTGTCTCTTTTTATGTACATGGATGCCAAATCACTGTATTGTGTGTAACATTTATTTTATTAATTTAATATACTTTTATGCATTATTTTAAAAAGATACTATAATTGTGCACTCCTTTGCTATATAAACTATAAGTGTGACAAGTTTCATGCTCCTCCGTTTGCGTAGTCGTAGAAAAAGGGATACAAAGCTACAACAACAAAGATACAAAGCTTATGAGAATGACACACAGGTTACGATTTATAAAGATACTGTGTAATTTGGTCATAACATATGTAATAATAATTATCATTATATTAATACACGAAGGAAAAAGCTGAAGGAGAACGAAAAGTGGAAAACATATAATGCTCTTGGAAAAGAAGTGCAGTGAAATCAATATTTTATACCCACATGTAGCAGTGTACGCAGAGGGAACCTGAGAACCTAATGTTAAGACACTCCTGTCTGTTTCAACAATTCCATTCCCCACTTTCCGCCGGTATTGGTATTGCGTGCTGAGAGGCGGTACTCAACACGGTAATATTCTTTATAATAATGTATCAGAAATATATTAACTTAATAAAATAAATATTTATTTTATACTTACACAGCATACTTTGTATTTGACATACACTTTTATATAAAGTGCCATGTTGACACGTTGCTAGGCGACGGATATGTTATAATGGAGCTAATAGTCTGGTTTATTATAGAATTTATTATAGACTTAATTGTTGAATTTAGGATAAGTTGATTTTTTTAAATATAAAACCTTAAACGTTGTGCGTCAATGTTTAAATATTTTTACTATATCTTGTATGTATTTTATTATGCCTAACTATTTGTCATGCGACTTCGTTTGCGTGGTCTATAAGACCTAAAATCCCGCTTTTTCGGCTTTCGCAGGAGTTAATAAAATCGTCTCTTCTTGCTCCTTTACTCCCTAAGGAACCTACATGCTAAATTTCTTTCTCTCAATTTCGCCTATAGGTTATCTTGTGATTTATATATATGAATTAATTTATTCCGTTAGGTTTTAGTCGTTAGAACGAGACTCACTAATAAGTCTCACAGTACTGTTCACTCGTGGAAGCTATTTACTTTACGCACAGGCGATCTGCGTATGCATTTCCTAGCGTTTACCATTTTCAAGTATTTTTCATGTAGATATACATGAAGGGGGAACCTAGTTGCTACATCACTAACTTCTCCTATTTATTTTAAATTGGCTAACGGAACTAAACGCCGTGCTATATCTTGCCACAATGAGGAAATATACATATCTATATATAAATACGTGAAGCAAAAATTTTTGGATCCCTTTTTACGAAAATTACGCGAACGGAGGAGCATGAAACTTAGCACACTTAAAGTTTATATAGAGAAGGAGTGCATAATATTAATATTTTTTTAAAAATAATGCATAAAAAGCATATTAAATTAACAAAATAAATGTTACACACTATACCATGGTTTGACATCCATGTTTATATAAAGTGACATACATTGCTAAAGTCAACGTGTTGTTAACGCGTCAACGGGGACACTAGCATAATTAATTATAAGTTATTTTTATATTATTTCGATTCCAACTGATATTCATTGTATACAGTCATATAAATGTATCTTTAGAGATATAAAATTATAAGGCCCGTATTCTATCATTAACAATTAATGACAAAAATTCAAGTATTAGACAAATTTTTCATACATTAAATTATTTATAATATTTATATCGTCTGGAAAGTTGTCAACTTTTTTGTACGCAAAGCTTTCAAATTACAAACTACGGTACAGTAACTTTTGTTTTCAAGCTTAGAAGCTCTGACTAAGGGAATATTTTAATATTCTCTATTTCATTTATTGTCGAGGCACAACTGAATGTACTTAATGTAATTATTTGGAAAATGCTTAACCGACTTCAAGAGAGGAGGAGGTACTCAATTTAAGTGTATTTTTTATGTATGTGTTAGTACCACATACATTTTTACTGGGTGAACCCAACAAACAAATTTGGAACAATTTTGATGATTCTTTTTTTTTTTTTTTTTTTGATAACGGACGGCAAACGAGCAGAAGGACACCTTCGCCCATAGACATCTACAACACCAGAGATGTTGTAGATGCGTTGCACCTAGAGGATACTGATGGAAGGGGGGACAATGTAGTAGTCCACTATCAGAACCACCACATTTTGGGGAAAGGATGGGTGGGAAAGGGGAAAATCTGGCTTACATGCCATCGAACCGGAACACATCATTAGATATTTGGCGGTTCGTCTTTGCGTTACAGTGGTCGCGAGCCAGACGGAAGACGAAGCTCCTAACCTAACAATATATTGTTATATTTACTTAAGATCTGATAAGGAATTCTTGAGTTATTCGTAATAATTCTACTTTTTAGTGCATTTTATTTAAAGTCAAATTTCCTGAAAACTTGCCTACGTGTCCAAATGCATAATGTAGTACAATATTTAGAAAATATATTTAACGTATGTTTTTAAAAAACTACTTATATGATATATTTATGCATCTGTATTTTATGAGACAAGCAGAGAGAATTTAGAATTAGATTCACTATATTTTTCATTTTTTCTTTCAACTTTACGCTTTTGCCCGAATAGCAGGGTCAGTAAAAAGAGCCTGATGTCAAAATATTCCGTTCTCCACTTCCATTTTGAAATTGACACATTAAGTGTTAAATGACGGAACTAAACACCGCACGTTAACGTTAACCATAAACACTAATATTTACAGACGTCGTCCCACTGTGACACAATGGCCAATTTCTACCCATATAGTATAAAAAAATAAAAATATGTACATTTTATTCCTTTATATCCATAGAGAATATTTTATTTTCCATACAACTATCGTAGTTTCATTTAACGATATATTTTATAGCAAGAACCGTTCCACAAAATTCCAGCAAAAACAGCACTAGATTGACAAATTGAAGTCGTCGGCTCTTGGAGTTAAAATTTGCATATGCCACTGTTGTTTCGAATCATGTCGTTTAGTTTTGGTCTAAATTGTAAGCAAAGCGATTTAGATTAACTATATAAAATTAAATTTAATGTTATTTTTTGGTTATTTTTTGGTTATAAAATATTATATTAATAAAATTACGGATATATGAAGAAAATAATAGTATATAATAATTAAGGCTGAAATTAATAATAGTCGAAACTAAAAGTGTAAAGTTACATATTTTACCACTAGAAGTTATTAGATGATAATATATATAATATAATATATCTCTTTCTCTTCGTTTTTTTTATTTTTATATCTTCGTTTCTTTATATTTTTTGCAATATTGTTACCAAGTTCAAAATTAAAAGATTACGAGACATTTTTTTCTAGAAAAGTGAAACTATAAAAAAGACGCTGCACTTTGTTTCACCAGAGTGAGAGGCATAAAATAGTTTAAATAATATCTAAACAAATCGAATAACGATTAACAAAAAATCACGTGTACAAAGTACAAAGTCAAACAGTTTCCCACTCCGCCATTTTAGTCAATAATCACTTACCTCTCAATCTCATAACTTGTACCACAGCCAACCCTTTGATACCGTACACTGATTGTAAATTCCAACCCAGTTTGTTTTTATTAGAGTCTTGTTTAGCGCCTGCGATGATAATGTGGGGAGACAGGTTGTTTGTGCTGGCTTAATTCAGGATAACGTCTCTTCACACGAGAAATTGAGTATCTTCATTAGTTACGCTCGGTTTAATGCGGTGTAGGGGATTTGGTTCGTCTGAACTGCCTTTTATATTGGGAGTTTCTTTTTTTTAGAGTTTAAATTAGAGAAGACTATTTGTAGAGTTAGCTTTTTTGGTGGATTTAATTTTTAAGATTTTATAACCAAGTTAAATATAGTTTTTTTAATATTATAGATAATTACATACATACATAGCTTCACTGTACACTCCGTATCATACTTTCCACCGAATTGAGGCATTGCGTGCTGAGTGAAGTGTGGCTTTTAATTTTATAATTCGCTATATTACAATTAAATTTTATTTTCAACTTTAAACTTGTTTCCGGTAGTCTGGTAGGTAACAGGAACGTAATATTAAACTACTTGTTGCAACACTCATCTCTGCTCTCTACCCAAAATCTAGATATATCCTATAAGTGATCAAACTCAACGCCGCGGTTTGTCTTCCCAGAGCGAAGAAATAGAAATAATTTATGGATTTACGGATGTACTTAGCACACGCGATTCTTGTTGATTGGATCATTACTTGATTTGTTTAAATACTAGATCACCCACGAACTTTTTACCGCCATTTGTTTGTGGAAATAATTAAATATATACTATTTAATTACTTTTATATATTTTTTCCTATATATATATATATAATTTAAAAAGTAATAATTAAGGCTTTTTTCCAAGTATAAATCGAACCTTTAACTACCATGTACATCGCATTCTGTTCCACTACGCCACGACGCGATCTCTATAATATAAAAAATATATATGAAAAAAAAAAAAATAAACAAAACCACTAAAATTAATTTACTAAAAGAATTAAAAGCAGTTATTCCGAAAACAAAGGGGCACGACAATTTAAACACTGAGCTTCGGTTAGTCGAATTGTAGCGGGCGCTTTGTGGTCGCTGTCCCACTGTACTGTATGGAATTTGTATTTCTACATGAAACTAGAATAGAATAGAGATGTTTTGTTTTAAAAATAAAGAGGTAAATAGTTGTAACTTTATATTTCATCTGTATATTAAAGCTTAGTAGTTATACTCGTAGATGAGAAACTTTTTTAACGAACTTAAAAAAAGTTTTTTTTTTTTAACTTCACGCTGTATCACGCATATAGCAGGATAGTCAGAGGGAACCAGAGAACCTAGTGTCAAGACACTCCATTCTTTTTCAAAAATTCCGTTCACTACTTTCCGCCAAATTGAAGCATTGCGTGTTGAGTGGCGGAACTCAACGCCGCGTTTTGCCTTGTTACCAAACCCAAGAAATGAAAATACTAAATTTTACATTTCCTGGAGTGGGAATCGAACCCACAACCTATCACGTTTACAGTCGCACGCTTGTGCCTCTGCGCCACGACAGGTCAAAAAAGTGATAGCTATATATAAATTATAAGTCTAGGAGTAGTCGTCTACAAACACGTAGAATATTTAATTTATCATCTACCTATTTTTTGTATAATATTCGATTGATAAGTGAGGTTCCCTACAGCGGGAATTTGCGAGGAAAGGCTCACTTTAGTATCGACCATTCTATAGTTCAGAACAATAAATAGTCAATGTTAAATAAAATAGTGTTTTTCTTTTATTCTACGACCTGACTAGATGATAAAGTTCTCAATTTAACCGTTTTTAATGTGTTACCGTAACATAAGTCTTTACTGGGTGAACTGATTTTGATGATTCTCTTTTATAATATTAATTTCCTATCTATGTACTATTATACTCCCTATTACACAGCTACCAAGTACATAAGGACTTATTATACAATTATCAAGTATAGAAAAAACTAAACCGTACAATTTAATGGCATAGTGTTTTAAATAAATTTGGGCTCATTTATACGCTTCTTATTTGAAGATTTATATATTCGTTATAAAATATATACATATATTTTTGTTTAATCATTTACGAAAAATATTTGGAAACTGAAAAACATATTTATTTTCTTCACATCTCATTATCTTTGTAATCATAACAAGTGCACAAGGCTGATATTATGAAAATATGATATTGTCATCGGATCTGTACAAAAGTGCAAATATTCCACCAAATTGGAAGGCAAGAAGCTGAGCAAGAATTTGTTGCAAAATTTCCTTACATAGATTTATACATAGTGAGATAAATTTAAGGAAAACTAATAAAAGCGTATTAAAAATGCAACCAAAATACTCACTCAGTCTGTGTCACAGATACTCTACTCTTTTAGAAAAAGACACATTTCATGTAATGTAAGTATCTACAGAATATTCAAAATAAAATAACCAAAAATGTAAGTCCCATTGACAACAACGGAAAGAAATATATATTTTTATTTGAAATTCGATAAAACTCGTTCCTCTTCAGTGGAAAGGCGAACAAAATGCACAAAATAATTGGATTATGTTTGATTCAAGAGCTCTCACAGGACTTACCTATGCAAATTGTCTTTGTGTATTCTCCTTTAGTTAACGTATTTTTCGAATAATAGGCAACTCTACTGACAAGACATCACATTTTCTGAACATCTGTTTCTGAAAGCTTTAAATATGTCAAGAAGCTTAAATAAGTTCAAAAGCTATCATTGTGTTTGGAAAATGTATGACAGTACAAAAGATCGTTCTATCTTCGATCATATTTCACGAAAATTTAAAACTATATATAACCGTGATCTTGCCTAAATAAATGAAACGCGATGTTAAGTTCCGCCATAATGCATCTAAAATGGCCTTTAATCTAGATCAATCAGTTATCAGGATCCCGACCAGTCTAGAACTATTATCAGTTCATTTCTAGCACGTATTTCGAAGACGGCATTAGTAGGATCTTTTCAAATTTGATTAGGTAGAGAGACGAGTGCGGGCAGTGGAGGTGAATGTTAATGCGCATTATAAACCCCTTAAACCTGTACTTGGGTCGCAAATCTCAGGCACTCTCCAAACTTCTCTCCCTGCAACACGATGGGACCGGCACCCGCATGGTAAATCCATGTATTGCTAAGAAGTTTCTTCTCATAAATAATAATAATAGTATATCTTATTTCTCAGCCTAATGTAAATACAATAAAATAGGTCTATATTTAGCCACATATATTCTAAAATTTACAGTTATGTGAGACTGACGCTTGTACTAAGTTTTGAGCCTATGATACTAGTCTCCAGGTTCTCACTCGCGGAAAGGGCTTCAAGTAGGTATAAATGAGAACAGAATGACATATCATTAGATCTTCTCTGCTTATAATCGTATTTTCATTACATGAAAATAGCAAGAAAGTAAAAAAAAACATCACGTAGGCTTATCAAATGATTTCTAAGTTTACCTTTCTCTACTAAAACATCAATAGGTTTACCACCCCACTATTAGGGTTAAAATCGTATTCCCCCGCTAGCAACCCTCTTTGCAATTATTATTCCGGTCAGCGGTATGTAAAAACGGCGCGTGATCAAAATCTCATACCCTAAGCTGGTAAATATAAATATGGGGAACTGAACGAATAGATGGATATACGATACGCCTATAATTTTAATATTGTTGTTACAAATGACTATTAAGATGGTCTATTTGATAATGAGGTCATTGATTTTTATATTTTTTTATACATATTAAATAACTATTTTAACTGAATTAATCGCTTTAATATTTGAAGATACATTTTTACATTTTAGGAAACTGGTGTTTCAAAGAAACAAATAACTGAAAGCAACGTGAAGTCAAGTTATTTTCCAATTTTTGGGCATTTTCAGTAGTTCCAGTTGTTTCCATCCAGTGTGAGTGGAAAGTGAAGTGTTTTGACTCTAGATTCTCTCTTTCTACATATTTTCGATGTGCAATGAAAACCAAAAATCTCGGTGCTCTTAAGTAGTTTCATTGCTTAAGTTGATCGAGTTTGGAGGTGGGAAGGTCTATATAAAAAAAGTCCTTAAAGAAATGCATCATCTTCAGTCATTTGAATATATCACTGAACTATACTGACAACTCAACTATTGTTTAGTTGAACGACAAAGTTAGAAACAGCCGCCGCAAAGCTGTGTAGCTCATATATTTTTTCCTAGTATAATCGTGTAGTATAAATAAGTAATCTCAACAACGGTCTTAATCACCACTAGCATCAGACCACATCAAAGAAGCAATATATTAAATTCCATTAACTCCGTCCTCTATGTTAGCTTGTTGTGTGGCTTGTTTCCTGAAAGCTGTATAGAATAAATAATTTGTACACGATTGTTATGGGTTAAAAAATTTAAATAATTAGAATTCTAACAATTAAAGGAAATGCTTCAAAATGAAATATTATACTAAATGTAATATTATTATTAAATAACTCCAAACTACCTGGCTCAGATCTTAACTACCTAAATAGAACCAATAATCGTGCCACCTCAACCATCGATTAAAAAGAGAATCATTAAAATTCCTGATTCTCTGGCAAAAAAAAAAAAAGTTATGCTGTAATACACATAAAATTTACAGTCAATTGAGAACCTATTTAATTGTTTTGAAGTCAATTAAAAGCAGCTTCACGCTTTATCCCGCTTAGCGAGGTAGTCAGAGACAATCTAGTTTCAAAACACTATATTCGCTACATCCACCCGAATATGAAAAATTGTTAAAATTTTACTTGTTTAATATTAATTTTTATGTTTATAATATAGATTTATCATCTTACCACTTTTGTCTCCTATTTCAATTTTTAGGTCACTCTATTGTATAAAGATATACAAGTGTATACATTCAGGTCATCGTGGCGCAGTGGGACTATAAACATAGTGGTTGTAGGGTTCGAACCCTGCTCGGGAGGGTGATAATATTTGAAATTATATTTACCACTATGGTGACATGAAGCGATCTCAGCTTCACGCTTTTGTCTACATAGCAGTGAAGTCAGAGAGACATTTGTATCAAAACATTCCGTTCACCACTTCCTGTCTGAATTCAAAACATTACATGTTAAATATCCAGCCCAAGCGAACCCAGTAAGCTGAGCTCTGCTTGAGCGAAGAACAGTCCGTATCTCACCTGAGACGCCCTTACCACTTCGTAGAATCTTTTTGTTGTCGCCTTTCCAATGGTGGTCAAAGCCAAGGTCAGACCTCTTCTAGATTGGCCTGAGGGCCAACAACATACTACATTAGATAAAAAAAAAACGTGCTTAATGTTCCTTACCTTATGCCGCGCTTTTTACCCACCTGTCAGAGGAGGGTTATGTTTTTTGCGCGGATCATGTATGTTTGTAATATTCTTTATTACCTCATATCTTCCAAACCCCTGGACCGAATTATATAATTAAGGTGACGTTAGATATCACGGGGAGTGTTCTGGGGAATTGTTTGACCTGATTCCTGCCGCAGGATTTTCAAACCGCACAGTACGCCACAAGCTTAAATACCATCCACACCACCTGGATGCGTGGCACTCCAGTACTGTGCGGTTTCCTTCCACGTGCCACTCAACTGTGGAATGGCCTACCTGCGGCAGTTTTTCCAGGTCGATACGAAATGGGTACCTTCAAAAAGCGCGCCTACTCCCACCTCAAAGGCCGGCAACGCACCTGTAGCTCCTCTGGTGTTACACGGGGCCGTGGGCGGCGGGGATCACTTACCATCAGGTGACCCGAACGCTCGTTTGCCTTGTCCTTTCCATAAAAAAAAAAAAAAAAAAGGTATTGATAGTCCAAGTGTTCTTAGATATGTGACGTCACTTTTAAGTAAATATGGCACTCTCTAGAGGCAATTACGTCATGAATAAAAACAAAAAAATCGTTGATTACCGTGGTACCGTTGGTACCGTGTGAATTAAAAGTACCTAACTAGCACATTTCTAATATATAACACATAACATACTTTTATAGCTTACTTTATTTGTATTCGCTTCCTCAATGTGAAGAATTGGTTCAGTCGGGTTTTTGTTCTTTATAATTATGTGTGTTATTTAACTAGTAATAAGAAATGAAAATAATTTAAATATAATTTTTTTCCCCCCAGTTGTAATCAAACCCACAACCAGTCATTTACAGTAAGACGCTGTCCCACTGTGCAACAATGGCTTCTTTCTACTAAGCTTTGGAAGAAAATAATATCCTTCGCTAATCTCTCCTGGGTGCCCGCCAAGCTCTTAACTTACAACGAGCTGGTTTATCTGAACTAGATTATGCATCTCAATTTTAAATAGAACGTTTTTTTAATTTTAACGCTTAATTTTATAGAATATAGAAGGCGTGAATAGGTTGATAAGTCGACTTGGATAATAATATCTTGAATGTTGGTAGTGCTTTAATTATAATGATAAGTAAATAAATTTAAAAAATGGTAAATCAAATACTTTTAGCAACAACAACGCCTGTCGTGGCGCAGAGGCATAAGCGTGCGACTGTAAACGCGACAGGTTGTGAGTTCGATTCCTACTCCAGGAATTTTTTTCATTTCTTGGGTTTGGCAACAAGGCAAAACAGGGCGTTGAGTTCCGCCACTCAACACGTAATGCCTCAATTCGGCCTAAGGTGGGGAATGGAATTGATGACAGAGAATGGAGTGTCTTAACACTAGGTTCTCTGGTTCCTTCTGCCTACCCTGCTGTATGCGGGATACAGCGTGAAGTTAAAAAAAAAGAAATACTTTTTTGTGGTAAAGTTTTTAAATAAGATTAAACATAATTTGCAGGTGAAATGTACATTATCAATCTATCAACGTTATTATAGTTGATACGAATATTTGGTATACATTAATATTTTATTACTGAAATCGTGGCGGGCTCACTTTCTTGGATTCAGTCTCATTAAAAATATAGATGTGAAAATGGCAGCCAAATTCAATATAAAGTATAGGTGCATTTTTGATTCTGCCCTGAAAGCTGAATCAAGGTTCTATTTCTATTTCGCTTCCAAAATATAAATTTTGAAATTTGTCTATATATGTAAATCGCCTTCATTACCGAGTGACTCACAGACAACGTACAGGTCGGCAAACTACTGGCGACACACTAAGAAAGGATTTTTCTTAATATTTCTAGCTCCGCGCTTTATTCTGCGTAGCAGTGTACTCACAGAGAACCTAGTGTCAAGATACTCCGTTCTCCTCTTTTCACCAGAATTGAAAATCGTATCAATGCGTAATGCATTGAGTGGCAGAAATCAACGCCGCTATTAAATTTAATTCCTAACAAAACGAAAAATAACGATAAAATAGTCAACGCAGACAAAGTCGCGGGATACAGCTAGTCAATATATAATTCTCCAAAGTATCTCAAATTTCCGCCAAATCATTAATATTGGTAAGAACAGGCGCAATATGTACTGTTAGGTGGCCATTACGTTTGTAAATAATAACAGTTAATCTGTTCTGGGTGCTCGCCAAGCAGTGAATTGTGTGGCCTCCTTCCAGTCGAAAGCTAGGCACTAGGTACTAGGCTATCTGAAGTAGGCTATACACGATTAGATCATTTTTCAACTAAATTGCATATTATAAGTTTCATTTATTACGTTTTACTTAGAATATTTTAGACCATATATTTTATTATTTCTTATCTTATAGATGTAGCGTAGTTTTCAGTTATTTAGAGACATTTAGGTAGAGACAGGAGCGAGGACAGTGGAGGTGAACGTTAATGCGCATTTTGAAAGGGCCCCTTAAACCTACACTTGGGTCGCAAGTTCCAGGCACTCTCCAAACTCCTCTCTCTGCAACGTAATGGGCATCCGCACGGTGAATCCATTACGCGCGATAGAGATTTTTTTCTCATCGTGGCACAGCAAACAATGTTATGGCTGTAAACGCGGTGGTTGTGGGTTCGATCCCCGTTCGGAGGAATACCTTAATTTAAAAAAATAATATATCCCCGTTTAGTTATAGACAAAGCGCCCTGTGAGGTATCTCCTCAGCACGTAATCCTTAAATTCAGTTGAAAAGTCGCGGACGAAAAGCTAGTTTTTTCTTCAGGATACTCAAAAAGAACCTAATGTCAAAATCCTCCGTTCTTAACGTTCTGCCTGAAATTAAGATATTGCGTAACTCCTTTTACGCAGGAACTCAACGCCGCGCTTTATATTAAATAGATTAATAATATAAAGCAGAGTGGGAAAAAATATCATTTAAATGGGCCCATACTCCCGAGTGGGAATCGAACCCAAAATAATTCGTGTCTACAATCCCACTATGCTACGACTACCTCATACATTATAAAAATGTGTAAATTATTCAATAAAACTATTCGAGCAACGTTCTACCACAGTCTGCTAAGTTTATATCAACTTAGTTGACAGATGTCTGTGATATCGTCTTTTTCTGTTTGTATTTAAATGAAAACAAACTTTACAGTTGATGTTTGTAAAATGTTCTAGATTATATATTTTTGTCATCGGAGTTCTAGAGAGAAAATATTTTTTTGTTTTTATTACACCGACTAAGAAAAACAATGCAATGGAAAGTACAATTATTACGAATATGTCAAAACAAGTCTGAAGAGAAGCGTTAGATCTTAACTAAATTTAAATGGAACCACATCAGGAAACTTCAAAATTGGTTTACTAATAAAAAGTTATTGGGTACACACATAAAAAATACAGTCGAATTGAAAATGTCTTCTTTGTTGAAATCGATTAAAAAGGGGAAAATATCGATTGAAAGAAATATAAAAAACAAATATCATTTGGTTACTCTGATTTTTATTGAAATGTTAAAAAAATCTAAATTAATAAATTATGAGACAATCTGTTTTTCATCAGCTCGTTGCGTTTAAGTGTAACTCAAATGAAAATTAAATAACCGAATTGAAAATACTAACTATTAAAAATAAATCTATTTTTTAATATCTTGTAAATTTTAGAGCCCTCTTTATCGGAATGCCAGAGGAGTATGAAATTTAAGAATTTTAAAATTTATATGCATATAGAAAATTTAATAAAAAAGTAATAAATCATATAAAAAAATAAAAATATACATAGTCTTGAATTCAGACGAAAAACGGCGAACAGAGTGTCTTGACACTTGGTTCTCCCTGACTACTTTTCTATGCAGAATTAAGCGTAAATTTGCCTTATATGTGATAAAAAACGTTGTTGCTGTAAAAAAAATATCAGGCGTCTGAACGATAAAGCTGGTAGTATATATTTTTTTTATAATATACAGGAAAGAGGTGGATGGTCACAGTGGAGTGAATGGTCACTCTGTTCCCGGACTTGTGACGGTGGTGTGTCAAGGCAGCTCAGGACATGTTCTTCACCGGCTGGCTGTAGAGGAGAACCTGTGAGATATAAGATATGTAATATGCAGGTATGTTGTTTTTAATATTTATTTATTACTTTTTTTTTATGAAGCACGAATTGGGAAATAACCTAATTGTAGATATGAAAGTCTTTTCTGTTACTGAGGGAATGATAGAAAAGTAAGTTCCTTAAAGAATATAGGAGAGAGAGTCAAGGTTTTCTGAAATTCCTACGATAATGGAAAAAAACGGAATCTTACGTTATATAATCCATGCAAATGCTTTGTACGTGTGTTGTTTGTTTTTCCATGTTATTCCATATCTATCTAAACTTGTAAAATAAATTAAGTAATGATGGTCTTCATTTCAAATTGATTAGATATTATCGTTATATTAGAGACAAATTTTATGGAATCTTTATACATTTTAACTTGGGTTATTGTAAAGCTTCACCTTAATCTGTTCAATATTTTTTGCGTGAATGAGTAACAAATGGATGGATGGATGGAAATGGATAAATGTATCCATTTTATCGAGAGCAATGCATATTGAAATAAATATTTACTTTGTACTAAGTGGATATAAAAATTGAAAGAGGAGAACAGAGTGTATTGACACTTTCCTACCCTTCTATGTAAAAAAAAACTAAAGCTGAAAAACAAAATTTTATATTCCAAATTTGTTGCAAATATTTTGTTACTTAAATTATGTTCTATGTTTTAATAATATTTTAAAGTTATATTAAAAATTAAAAAGGATTTCACAAAATATATATGTTTAAGGAAAGAAAGCGTATTTTTAGATTTTCCACCAAAATTTACGATCACCAAACTAATTTCAGGCAACAGTAAGTGTTGGTATAAATCAAAGTTTTATAGGTCCATACCATCCTGTGTTCTGGAAGAAATTGGGTTTTGTTAGCTAATAACTTCTTGTTTATTTACGATAATTAGAAACGTGACGGATGAGAGAAACATGTCAAGTTATACTTGCATCTTTTTTACAGAAAATGGCGAAAAAATAGTGACAATAAAAAAAATTAATAACTAGTGTCCCCGTTGACGCGTTAATAACGCGTTGTCTTTGGTAATGTATATGTCACTTTATATTAACATGGATGTCAAGCCATGGTAGTGTGTGTAACATTTATTTTATTAATTTAATATACTTTTTATGCATTATCTAAAAAAAATATCAGCATTCTGCACCTTCTCTATGTAAACTATAAGTGTGCCAAGTTTCATGCTCCTCCGTCCGCGTAAAAAGGGATCCAAAGTTTTTGCTTTACGTTATTAAATATAGATAACACTACGCTTTTTGTCGTATTTGATAAAAATATACTATTTGGAAAAACAAAGCGCGGTGTCATGTTCCGCCATTTAAGACCCAATATCCAAGCAAGCGTAGCATGAGGCTAATATTATTCATATCTTTTCATAATAATGTAGACTGAGGTAGTAAAAGAGAAAGAGAAAATAGTGCTTAGACTCTCTATTCATCGCTTTCCGCCGAATTTCTGAATTCGAGATATTGTTTACTTTAGTGGCGTAACTCAACGCTTCACTTTTTTTAGCTTCACGCTGTATCCTGTATATAACAGGGTAGGAAGAAGGAACCTGAGAACCTAGTGTTAAGACACTCCGTTCTCCTTTTCCGCCGAATTGAGGCAATGCACTTTTTCTTGAGAAAGCCGAAAAATGTTTTTTTTTTAAATATAATAATTATGGATTATCACCCGAATGGATATCAAGCCCGCAACCAATCACCTTTACTGTCAGATGCTTTCCCACTGCGCTACGATGGCCTAACAATATGAATACAAGTAAAACGAAAAGATTTTTTGGTGAAACATAATTGAAGTACCTGGACAACACAATGACGTTTCAGACGAGTGACACATCTTATTTTACAGTCTAGAATCTAGACTTTATTGCTCTTGAATATTTAACAAAAAAAGATCGTTAGCGATGCTTTAAACTTTGATATACATATCTGTATTCATATTTTTTTATTATCAATAAAACAATGTGTATAAATCTAAAAGCTATAATAGAATATTAAATAAAATATATTATTTAATATTCCAGTTGCCGCGTTGACGCGTGGAATACGTGTTACCTAGGCAATGTGTACGTCAATTTATACGAAAATGAGTGTGTGAAGTGTATAATATTTATTTTATTCATTAAATGTATTTCTAATGCATTTTTAAAAAAATAATGGCTTTTCTCAATACACCGAAAAGGTCTTTACTTTTATTTAGGCAGATTTTTGTAAGGAATTTAATGTTATAACCGTATTCAGGAAGTTAAAAATATATGCAGTACAATAAGTAAAGAGCATTTTGAAATTTGGAATACACAAGCTTTATGAATTGAATATATATTAAATTAATTAAATGAATAATACACACACTACTACACTATATGCTGAACATACAATTTTATATAAGATGTATATACGTTGCCTAGGCAACGGGTATTTTGCGCCTCGACGAGGCTAGTACACAGAAATGTAAGACAAAATTGCAACATTTCAAACATAATTTGTACAGAGGTAAACATAAAATTGTCACTCAGACACTCCTACGCCGTAGACACCGGCAGCTCACAGTAATGCCAGTTAATCCCGCTCCGGGACGCGGCTGTAAGAACTGGCTTAAGTTCCCCGATGATGTATTTTTGTACAAAGCCTACTTGTGTTACGTTCTTACTGGTATTGCTTATCTTTACGAAATTTGGAGTTTTATTGAGGAAATGTCGTGGTTTTTTTGTTTTATATATTTTTTATAGCTTCATATTTTTTCCTGCAAAGTAGTTAGATAGTGGGTTTGGTAACAAGGCAAAGCGCGACGTTGAGTTCCGCCACTCAGCACGCCTCAATTCAGCGGAAAGTGGGGAACGGAGTGTCTTAACGCGTCGGTTCCCTCTGCCTACTTTGCTACATATATGCGGGATATAGCGTGAAGCTATGTATGTATGTACGTAGTTAGGTAGTCAGAAATAAGTGACCTAGTGCCATTATATTCCTTTCTTCATTTTCCGGATGAACTCAAAACTTTAAGTATATTTTGTAACGGAATTTAACGCCACGCTTTGTCTTGAAATAAAAATAAATTAAATAAATTGGGTGGAGTAGGTAGATTTTGGGCATGAGCTTCATGGTTGACAGCATTTCTTTTGTCTTGGACGTAGTAGTTGATTCTCTTTCACCTTCCTATTCAATTGATCACCTCCCACAGATATAATCTTCCCCACGAGTGAGATTCGAACCCACAACACCACAATAATAATATAATAACTCGATTATTACAAGCTCAATTTCATCAAGTTCCTCTAAAAGTCAGAACACACGAAGTTTCTAAACTCAAAAGTTTCTCTGTAAAGCTGTTATTGATAGTTGTAAACAGTTTTAAAGTAATATTGCCCAAACGAGGTGAAAACTTGGCTTTTAGCGCTCAAATACACTATGATTAATAGGAGATATAAGTCCGGCGTTTATTACACTGTGGATAGAAATTATAAATATTATGAGTATTATAGAAAAATAATCATTTAACTTCAATGTTACCATGTCATGGTAGTGCAGTGAGACTAGATCTGATTGTTAACATATTTGGTTATAAATTATTATTTTTATACATAAATCCTTCTCTTTCTGCCCAATTCGAGAGTGCATTATTGAGTGACAGAACACTACATCGCTCTTTATTTTACCAATGCGGGGCAATGAAAATATTTTTAATACAGTTTTTCTTCCTAAGTGGGAATTGAACCCACAACCACTAGCGTTTACAGTTATACGACGTCTCATTGCACCACGATGATCTCTATTATTTTATTTATTAAGAAAGAAAATTATAAACTTTTTTTTACCTTCACGCTGTATCCCGCATATAGCAGGGCACTTAAGACACTCCGTTCCCCAATTTCCGCCGAATTGAGGCATTGTGTGCTGAGTGGCGGAACTCAACGCCGCGCTTTCCCTTGTTTCCAAAGCCAGGAAATGCAAATACTAAACTTTTACATTTCCTGGAGTGGGAATCGAACTCACAACCTGTCGAGTTTGCAGTAGCACGCTCGTGTCTCTGCGCCACGACAGACGGGGAAATAAAAATATTTTAAATACAGTCTGTTCCCTTAAGTGGAAATTGAACCCGCAAATATACTTTCTTACAGTCAGAGGCTATGCCACTACGCCACGATAGCTATTTTTTTTTTTCATTATAAAATTATAAACACTTTTATAATAAAGCTCCGTTTCCGGAGACGCGACAAAATTTAAGTCTAGATACAAAAGCTTATTAGAATTTCTACTCCAATAAACTATAATAATAATAACTATTGTTTCGCTTTGTTCGATTCCTGCTACATTTAACTGTATACTCCACTTGCATACTAAATATATATAAATCGATAACCCAATTTCGTATTTGATTCACCAAAATTCATTGGGAAGATTTCATTGCAACAAGCTACTATATAAAGAATATAATATTCCTTAACCTAACGCCTGTCGTGGCCCAGAGGCACAAGCGTGCAACTGTGAACGTGACAGGTTGTGGGTTTCATTCCCACTCCAGGAAATGGAATTTTTCATTTCCTGGGCTTGGTAACAAGGCAAAGCGCGGCGTTGAGTTCCGCCACTCAGCACGCAATGCCTCAATTCGGCGGAAAGTGGGGAACGGAGTGTCTTAAGACTAGGTTCCCTCTGCCTACCCTGCTATATGCGGGATATAGCATAAAGCTGTGTATGTATGTACATGTAAAATTCAATTTTGAATTTCCAAAAAAAAAAATACTAAAACAAAAAATAATATAACAAATTTCCTCACATTACAGTATATGGTAAATCGTAGCATGAGGGAACCTCTACGGCTTTCCGCACGCCAGTTAAATTGATGGGATGAGCTCCTCTAACTCCCTCATTATGGGGCTTTGCAAAAATACTTTAGTATATTATTCAAATTTCACAACTACTGTAACTACTAACTTAGCTTAGTGTGTATTTCATGTATTTATTAAGTAAACTATGAAATTAAAATCTAGAACATAGAATAGAAACATATTATTGAAAAAAGCATATTATTCTATCCAAGAATACTATACAGATGTTAACGTGTGGAATTAAATGCTGATGATGCTCACTTGGGAGGCTCATCATAGTTGTTAATATATTGTAAAATTATACTTGAAAAGAGCAATGTGGAGTCATCGGCTCTTCTCAGCAGAACTGCCTTGCTCACCGGTGGTAACTTCCGGCAAGACTAACTATACGTTTTAATGTAATAAATATAATGTAAGTAATTGTATTGTCATTGCTTGTCAAAATAGCCAATTTAAATAAAGTATATTTCTATTCCTTTATTAATAATTAACGTTCCGCCCGCGGCTTCGCCCGCGTGAAGTTCGTTTATATCGCGCGATATGATAAGGAGTATCCTATAGTCTTTCCCAAGGTCTAGACTATTTGTCAAAATTGGTTAAGTGGTTTATGTGGTGAAGTTGTAAACAGTTAAACAATCTTACATGATTTTATGTTTGACTATAAGGAACTTCCATACAAACTTTCATCCCCTACTTCAACCCCCTCTATCTTTTTTTTGCGATAAAAAGTATCCTATGTCCTTTCCCAAGTTTAGTTATATCTTCATACCGAATTTCATCAAAATCGGTTCAGTGGTTTAGGCGTGAAAGCGTAACAAACAGACAGACAGAGTTACTTTCGCATTTATAATATTAGTAAGGATTTACGCTCTATGTATTATTATTTTATAGTTATATTAAACCATATATAGAACGGAGTGTATTGACACTAGGTTTTCTCATTCTCTCTTTATACCCTGCTATGTGCGGGATACAGCGTGAAGCTAAAAAAAACATATATTCCATTTCTATTATTTTTTTACTTTTTTTATCCGATTTTAATTAAACACTTGCTAAAATAACAAATTACACTACTCTATGTGGTCAATCCGAGCATGAAGTAACCGCTACGGCTTACACCCGCCAGTTAAACACGATGGCCTGAGCTCTACTAACTTATCATTAAGGGCTCTCATAGAGATACCAGTTTACGTCCTCGTTTAAGTTACATGAAGAATTTTTGTGATTTTTATATGTACAATATATTTTGGCTAATATATCTTTTTATTTCTTCTCTTTTTCTATTGCATATCTTTTTCGATTTTCGCATTGAAGGCAGAGAAATAGAATCATTGCATACAGGGTGATAGATTAAAAATAGTATAATAATCCCTGTATCCTTGAACCAGAGAACCTAGTGTTATGACACTTCGTTCTCTTTTAACATTTACGTTCCCCACTTTCGTCTGAATTGAGGTATTGCGTGTCAAAACTAAACGCCGCGCTTTGCGCTAACAAAATGAAAATACTAAATATTATCTAACATTTTCATTTCCTGGAGTAGCAATCGAACTTACAACCGGTCGCGTTAAGAGTAGCACGCTTGTGCCTCTGCGCCACGACAGCCCTCTATGCTCCTCTGTCCTTCTATTATGTATCCATATTCAATATTCACCCCCAATATTGTTCCAAAATATGAAATGTGAAACAAAATATCAGCGCGCAAACCTTGAGAAACAATCAAAGCGGAACTGTAATTAAAACTTGAAAAATATAATAAATATTTATACAGAGATTAAAATTCTGAATGAAAATTACTTCGCGGAATTTTTGATGCTATTATTTCTTTTTCATTTAAATAATTTGATGATTAATACAATTTTGGTTAAATTTATTATTTTGGGACAGAGACAGTCGTGTGACAAATCACTTTCTTAAATTCAAAACGTTACGACATTATTGTCGCATACAAAATGAGTGACGTGACTCTTTACATAGTGTCGTCGTACTACTATGTCAAAATTCTTATACCCTTGTACACACATACTGATTTTCATTTACGATTATCAATTTACAAGCGGCGGAAAGTGAGGGGTGTCTTAACAATAGGTTCCCTCTGCCTACCCTGCTACATGCAGTATACTCGTACAGCGTGAAGCTATGTATGTATTTACAAATCCTACATAATATACAGCCCATGCTGTATCTCATATAGTAGGGTAATCAGAGAGAACCTAGTGTTAAAACACTCGGTTCGCCGTTTTTTCACCCAAATATTAAGAATTGTGTGGTAAATGGCGGCAGTCAACGCTGCGCTTCGTCTTACCAGATAATTTAAACATAGACATTTCCACAAGTAGACATTGAACTTACAACCACTCACATTTACAGTCAGCCATTGTCCCACTGCGCCACTATGACCTCAATACATAACGTACATATTTTCACTAATAAATAACTGGGAAGTATTGACTGAGGAAAAAAAAAGTCCCGCTTAGTTCCGCGGTTCTTCTCAGGTCCGAGGCATTAAGCTTAGTAAACCGGTGGTAAATTGTTTGACGTTCAAAAAATGAAGCACGTAACTTCATTGACTTTGAATGAAATTACTTGAATTTGAATTTACGCACTTAAAAATGAGAGCTCTGGCGAAACAAAAGGCAGCGTTGAGTTACGCCAGTCAACACATATTTCATATCTTGAATTCAAGCAGAAAGCAATAAACGGAGTGCCTTGACACCAAGTTTTCTCAGATTACACTGCTAAGCGGGATAAAGCGACAAGCTATTTTTTACGCACTTAAAAAATCGTCTAAATAAAAGGTCTACCTTCGTTCGCGTCAAGAACCTCGTTGAAGAAACAAAGCATGCCCCAATCAGATTTAAAAGCGCCAGCAGTCAATAAAGAGAAGGCAAATAACAATTCTTATTGTCATTCCGCGCGCTACCCACTTTGTATAAGCGTTGGTTTACATGGACCACTAAACTTTTATTGAAGTTGTCTCAGATAAAAAGTTTTATATAGACTTAAGTGAAGTAAACGTGAAATAGTTGTCATATGTTTGAATTGAATATGATGGTTATGAGTTCATATCTCCCTTATAACAGTATTATACTATAAGACTTTTTTGACAGAAGCCATTGTGTCCCAATGTGATAGCGTTTGATTGTCTATTCACTTATCTAAATAATTATCATTTCCCTGCTCTAGGATAAAGCGCGGTGTTGAGTTCCGCATTTCAACACGCAATGTTTTAAATTTAGAGTGTAAGACACCCTTAAGATCCTTTCAATCTACTATTTGTGCCTTACTGGTAAAAATGCAATTTTTTAGATAGATATATTTATCTATGGAAAAGTGATCATAGACTGACTGATCACTACGTTCGTAAGACAGAAAAAAAATAAAAAATAGCGATTTATTTTCAAATGTCATAATTTAGTAAAATTGTTACAATTTATCATAATTTAATATAATATATTAACTGGCTCTGGTATCACACTAATTAACGTTGCGGTTAATCAACTTCTGTTACTTACATTCAATTGTATACATTAATTTATGTGTAGAAAACATTTTTGTGTTAACCACTTTTCATGCATGACTACATATAAAATGTGTAATTAATTATATTGTTAGAAGTGCTTAATAATGCTATTAATCATGAGGTCATCATCCATAGATCAGGTTCAGCCATTTATATTATTTTGTGTAACATTTCGAAAATAAAAAAATATACATCTTTTAATTGATAACTTCAAAATCTTATAAAACATTGCTATATTCAGATTCAGGCTTTATCCAGATTAGCAGGGTAGTAAGAGATAACCTAGTGTCAAGACACTCTGTTCGCCGATTTCTGCACGAATTCGATAAATTATAAATTTAAATTATAAAATACAGAAACGATTTCTATATAAAAAAAATGAAGTAAAATATTTAAGTCGTCACAAAAGGTAGCATGTAAACCAACCTTAAACTCTAAAAGTCATTTCTCAAAGAAAATTCAGAGTGTCGATTAAATTCATAAGTGATTGGGCCTTCAATTCAAAATTTACAGAAGAAAGTAGCGTTTCTAAGATAGAAGAGATATTTTTATATAATATTGTACTTAACTTATCTTACTAATATTATAAATGTTAAAGTTTATAGGAAGGATGTTTGTTACTCTTTCACGTTAAAACTTCTGAACAGATTTAGACGAAACTCAATAGTGATATAGCGCCTACATCAGAATAACGCACAGACTATAACTCGTATGTATAAAGATTTGTTTAATTCGTTCCTAATATGATAATTATCTAGTTTGTCATAGTACTATTGACGTAAGTAGGCAAACTTGTAGTGATTGTGGCTTCGATTCCCTCTAAGAGTAATGATTATCTTTGAATTATTTTCGTTTCTCCGCTAGGATAAGACAAAGCGCAGCGTTGAGTTCGGCCTAACAAAACGGATCATCTCGAATAGGGGCGAAAAGCGGTAAATGGAGTGTTTTAATTCTCCTTTGCGACTTTTTTTGATTACCGTGATCTGCGAGAAAAAGCGTAAAGCAGAAAAATAAGAAAAAAATAGAGCAAATTTTAAACAATGATAGTCTTCTCAGCTTAACTTTGATAATTTTCATGATCATACCTAAAAAGGTTACTCAAAAAATATTTTACTTCCAGCCATGTCGAGGCAACGTGTCTCTTTTGGAAGAAGACATATGGAGAGAACAGCAATGCAGTGCACACGACAACACTCCGTACGGTGGAGAGTTGTTCCACTGGCGAGCTCATAGAGATGATGATGAGCCATGTGCTTTGACTTGTCGGGGCACACCTCAGCATTCTGGGCAAAGTCCTGAGCCGGTAAGTTTGTTTGATGACTTTTATATTAGCAAGTAGTAATAGGGGAAGACATTGTTGATCTACGAGAACATAGTATCAATGATACTAAAGGAAAGTCACATATAAAGTATGATTACTCTCTAAATGGCATGCATGAAGAATTTAATGACTGTGGACGAAGCGAAAGAAGTATGCAGAGGCCTTAGCGTTTGGCGCTCCGTTGTCTCTGACTACCCCGTTAGGGGTAGAGCGCGAAATTAATTAGAGTTAGCTTATTTATTGCTAATAAATTGTTTTCTTAAAATATTTTATAAGTTTTAGGATTCAATATTTATATGGAAATTATATTCCGAAATGATAACTCACTCTGCTCTTTACACTTTGCCTGAAAAACATTGCGTATTGAGTGGCAAAATAAAAAAAAACTATTGACCCCTTTGCGACTCGGTTGGTAAGTCTTTCTAATATGCGCTAGTTTTCAATTAATGTAATTTTCATGTCCTCACTAAAGGCAAAACGCGGTGTTGAGTTCCGCAACTCAACACGCTTAATTTTGATACATTGAGATTTGAGGCAATGTTTATATATAGATTGTTATTTGATATTTATGTATATGATGTCTACTTACAAAATGTATTATATTGGCATTTCCTCCACCCAATATGTAATGCCTCCAAATGAGCATAAACTGCTTACCCCGCGAATATCTATCTCAATGTATGAAGATAAAAAAGAAATATTGCTAATATCAATTTCGTTGATAGAGCTATTTATCTCAGTCCAATACAATATGCCACTAACTTATTAACCAACTTCTAATACGAAAGGTCTCAATTGAACTGTATTTTTTATGTGTGTACTTTTTATGTGTTTTGCTGGGTTTTATCAAAATGGGTTTTTTTACCATTTTGATGATTCCTTTTCTATATGATAGCTAGTAGATGCGGTCCCATTTAAATTTAGCTGAGATCTGGCAAGAAGTTTTGGAGTTATTCGTAATAATTTTACTTTTGGCCAGTCGTGGGACAGCGGCACAATCGTACCACTGTAAACGCGACAGGTTGTTGATTCGATCGGATCGGAAATTAAAATATTAAATATTTATAATAATATATGTATAGTATTTTCATTTCCTCGCTCTAGTAACAAGTCAAAGCACGATATTGAGTTTCGCCACTGAGCTCACAATGCGTCAATTCGACAGAAAGTGTCAATCGGAAATCTTAAGAGAACGAAGTGTCTTAACACTAGTTTCTCTGGTTCCCTCCTACCTACCTTGCTATTTGCGAGATACAGCGTGAAGCTAAAAAAGGGAAAAAAAGCTTTTAATGCATTTTATTGGAAGTCACTTATCTTTTTTTGTTAAATCTCAATTATATAATATTGCAAAATAACTACATATAGAGTTTGATAAGAAAATTCATATTCTGCTAACGTTTCAGCGCTTTGGACGCGACGTGATCAGATATAGCTCGGTATTGAAATTATAAAATTTAAAATAGCTTATGTAAATTGTATGGCTTTGTATTGGAAGTTTTATACTGTGTCCTTCACTTTCGCATAAATTTAAAGCATTTGGTTGAGACAGCGGAACTTAACGCCGTGTTTTCATTTACCAGAGCGGAGAAATGAGCATTTTTTAGCTTCACGCTGTATCCCGCATATAGCAGGATAGGCAGAGGGAACCTGAGAACCGACGTAAGAGACTTCGTTCCCGAATACTATAATAATGAGAATACTTTTTAATATGATCTTTGAGTGGGAATCAAACCTACAACCAATTGCACTTAAAGTTAGATGGTGATCCTCTGCACTAATAGCCTGTATGGAAATACATAATAAATTATACTAAACAGCAATAAAAACTTTGGAAAACTTTGGGACAAATATTACCGTATTCTATTTCTAACATAAATTTTTTATACGTGAGAGCTCGATACCATAAGTTAATTGTAATAAATTTGTTTATTTTTCCCTTAATACATCCGTTAGGCGCGTGAATAAGTAGTTAAGTCGACTTGTGTATATAATTTCTTAAATATAAATAGACGTAATTAAAAATATTGTACTTAATGTTTAATATTATAAAACGGAGTGTCTTAACACTAGGTTCCCTCTGCCTACCCTGCTATATGCGGGATACAGCGTGAAGCTATGTATGTATGTATGTATTAGTCTCATAATTATGATAAGACGTTGTTAAAACAATGTTTTAACTATATTAACTTTACAATCTTGTTTTAATTTTGTTTTAAATAATATATTTATTTGCAGACTGCCTCCTTAGATGACGAAGACCGTGTTGTGGTTGCGGTGTTGGCAGCAAGAGTATCTGACGGTACGCGATGCAGACCAGGCAGCTTGGACATGTGTATAGATGGCAGATGTCAGGTTAGATATAAATTTCATTAATATGAATTAATTTTCTTATTGTATGACTTCTTTCTTCATGTTTCGAGGTATAGCTACTACTAGGCGAAGCGAAAAAATGCTATTAATCCAATTTGACTGAAGCAATAGCTGTATACAATTTTGTTTTTCAAATATCAAGTATTTTAGTATTTTTAACATAGATTTATCTACCTATCCATGTAAGAAAATTTTGCGACGTTAATGAAAATGTTCACACATGTCCGGATTCGATAATCCAATGTTTACATAATATTATGCACTTAATGTCCTTAATGACCTTACCAGGACGACCAGATATCGCGATAATATTTTTAAGCAAGTTCCTCTTAGTTTATGTTTTGAAAGAATATCTGATAGAGAAACCTGAGAACTTAGTGTTAAGACACTCCGTTCCTCACTTTCCGCCGAATTGAGATATTGCGTGCTGAGTGGCGAAACTCAACTCCGCGCTTTGCCTTGTTACCAAACCCAGGAAATTAATAAATCCATTTCCTGGAGTGGAAATCGAACCCATAACCTGTCGCGCTTACAGTCGCATGTTTGTGCTTCTGCGCCACGACAGGTATCATATTTTTCTTATTAAATAACCAATATCATAACCCTAATATAGCTACCGAAGTTACAGGTAACTTACCGTATCAAGTCTTATCCGTTCTCGTTCAACTAATCCCCGTTTCGAACACGTATACTGGGTCACAGGAGGGTAAGACGCTATTTCGAAGAATGGCTGTATCGTCCTTGAAGTAACCAGGCTTAACCTACTTAGAGTTGCGGATTTTGAAAAAGTATTTGTAATATTTCATGAGGTGTAATTTATGAGGTGAATCGCGGCGTTAGGTTCTGCTATTTTAGATGTAAAGGCTGGATTTAGGAGAATAGCGAGCGGAGTGTCTTAACACTATGTTTTCTCTGGCTACCATGCTAAGCGATAAAAAGCGTGTAGCATCAAAAATATATAAATTATTTTTATTTCTTTGCGGAAAGTGTAGAACAAAGACACTACTTACCTTTTAATTAATATATAACCGTATTAGGCGTGAATAAGTTGATAAATAAAAAAATCATACTTTTCAGGACTTAATTTTTACATGTAAATTTGGCTTTTTTTTATGCATATTTTTACCTAAAAATATTTGAACTATTTATATTAAATCATTTATATAATATTTATTTAAAAATTGTACATGCAAGTTGACTTACCAATATACGTACATATATATACTAATCACGAGATGCAAAAACTCATAATTTAAGAAAATCCCATACACCTTCATTTAAAATTTAAACTACACAAAATTACAACATGATATAAAAAATATACATGAAAATTCGATAAAATATTCACGTGCTAATATAAAGAAAGTTATGTGAAGCGCTAAGGAGCCATGTTTATTTGCCCATATCTTTCGTAAGGGGTGATTTTGCCACGATGGCGCGCGTTCCGAATTTTTTAACGAAAATAAGGAGAAATAGGGGGAAATAGGGAACTCGAGCCCTTCTGTTAATAGGAGTGTAAATAAACGGCCGATTGTTTGCTGTATTTTAGGGAAAAGTCCTTTTTTCGGAAACAAATAATATATATGTACGTATGTACGTATAAATTATTGTAATTTGTGTGTGTAATAACAGTACATTACAATACTTATATACGAACAGTAAAGTGGTTGAGTTTTAAATTACATGACGAAAGTCTAAGGTTCGATATTTTGCTAATAATTGTTAAAAATCTATGTGATAATTTTTAAATTATGAGTTTCTTCACATATTAAATTGTAATATTTATTTATAGAGGCCTTAAGATTAGTGGCGTAGCGCAGGATGGTTTTAGATTGGTTGTAGATTTTAGACGCCTTTCGTGGCGCAGAGGCACAAGCGTGCGACTGTAAACGTGACAGGTTGTGGGTTGGATTCACACTCCAGAAAATTGAATTTTTCATTTTCCTGGGTTTGGTAACAAGGCAAAGCGCGGCGTTGAGTTCCGCCAAACAGCACGCAATGCCTCAGTTCAGTGGAAAGTGGAGAACAGAGTGTCTTAAGACTAGGTTCCCTCTACCTACCCTGCTGTATCCGGGATACAGCGTGAAGCTATGTATATATGTATGTGGGTTCGATACCAGCCAGCTGTGGTAATGTTTATATATAAATTATTGCCATTTCTTAGCTTTTTTACAGCCTGTACAACACGTAACGTGTTGATGATATCGGAGGAAAGAAGAGATGAGTTTCTTGAAACTAGATTCTTTCTGACTTACCAAATATAATGGCAAAAGCTTGAATTTAAGGAAACAAAAAGTTATTTTGGCTAACATAAATCAAAACGTTACTATTAACATATCAAATAGTAATTCTCATAATTCTAGAACATATTTCATATAAATTTCCCATTTTCAAACAATTATATTAGAATTAGTCCTAAAAATTAATTTTCTCTGTTCAATGCGAAAATTGCTCCCATGAGTGAACCCTTTGATAATTGTAGTTAAATAGTTATTTGTAACAAAAGACCGAACTAAACGGTTATTTTCAATACAAAATGTTTTGGAACATTTAGGGTCCAATATTATTTATGTTTGTAAATATATTGTGAACTTTTACCTCCCACCAAACATTATGGCTTAAGTGGCGGAACTTAACACGCCGTTTTGTCATATATTATCATAATTATTAATATTATAATAAAACGCCTGTAGTGGCGCAGAGGCACAAGCGTGCCACTGTAAACGCGATAGGTTGTGGGTTCGATTCCCACTCCAGGAAATGGAATGTTTCATTGCTTGGGTTTGGTAACAAGGCAAAGCGCGGAATTGAGTTCCACCAGACAGCACGCAATGCCTCAATTCGGCAGAAAGTGGGAAACGGAGTGTCTTAACACTAGGTTCCCTCTGCCTTCCTGCAATATGCGGGATACAGCGTGAAGCGATCTATGTATGTATGTAATATGATACTTTGTCTTTCGGTTTCCGTAACACAAGTACCTACATATAAAAATTAGCATAAATAATATACATTTATAATAATAATAATAAATAAAACCATAATAACTCCAGTAAACAGGATTAGGCTAAAGCCCCATACCACCCTAATATATCTGATTGTATGTATTACTAAATAGAACATCGGAAGAAATATCAATATTAGTATCCCCCTATACGGAGTGCTGACTTGTCAATATTTTGTTAGATTTACGTTTGACTAATGTTCGTATAAACATTGAATGTATGAAAATTATATTTTATGTCAAGGAGTTATGTACCGCGTTGTTTCTTAAGTGCGAAGTAGTGTTTTATTACTTTTTTCTAGTTTCATGCAGGTTTTCTCCTTTGCCACCCACTCTTTCCCCAAAATGTGGTGTTCCGATAGCGGACTACTACATTGTCCCCATCTGTATCCTCTAGGTCGGCAACGCATCTGCAACATCTCTGGTGTTGTAGATGCCCATGGGTGAAGGTAACTACTTACCATCAGATGGTCCTTCTGTTCGTTTGCCATCCGTTATCTATACAAATAATGCTATATCTCGCACATAGCAGGGTAGGCTGAGGGAACTAGAGAACTAGAGAACCTAGTGTTAAGACTGAGTGTCTTAAAATTTTCGTTCCCCATATTCCACCAAATTATAATAATTAATATTTAGTATTTTCATTTCCTCGCTCTTTTAAGGCAAAGAGCGTTGAGATCCGCCATTTTATATGCAATGTCCGATTCAGGTAGGGAGCGACGAGTAGTGTCACATAATTTCTCTCTTACAACCTTGGTACAGGGGATAAACCATGAAGCAGCATATTTTTACTGACTTCCAAAAAAGTCTCAATTCGACTGTATTATTTTTATATATTTTAGAGTATAACTTCTTACTGGATGAACCAATTTTGATGAGTGTTTTTGATTGGATAGCTAGTGCTTCTGATGTGGTCCCATTTAAGTGTAGTCAAGATCTGACAAGTAGTTTTTGAGTAAGTCGGTTTTTATTTTCTCATAAAATTTTAATTTAATTAAAGAAAATCTAATTAAAAAATCTAATAGAAAACCCATAACATTTTAAAACAAGTATTCTTCGGAATGAAAGCCACAATCTCAAATCTAAAGATTAACCGCGAGCCGCAGTTATGTCTGTACTTAAGGATGCCGCGAAATTGTTTGGAAACGTTCCAAAAAGGATTGGGGCAGAAAAAGTGAAGCAATCTCTAAAATGACCTAAACCAGCAAATGGTATAACCGTTTAGTTTTACCAAAAATTTTTCTATATACTTAAGACATAATAACATACTTCAAGAAAGGAAGAAATATTAATGAGTAACAAGCTTTGGGATATTGTCATAAATTGTTTTTACTTCAAAATGCTTATTTGTTTCGTATACTATCTATTTTAAACGATTTTCAAAATAGAGAAAGTTCAAGAGGAATAACTTATTACTGGGTGAACCAGTTTTGATGGTTCTTCTTTTATTTGATAGTTAGATCCCATTTAAAAATTGTTAAGAATTCGTCATATTAACGTCATCATATAGTTTCGGTGTGTATACATATGTACATAATATATTGTACAAGATTATCTTAATTCACATGTTATTATATGTCAGTCATAATTTACGCCACAATAGTTTGATTGTGAGGACAATTATAAATTAATTGCATCGAGATTAATATTACAATTGGTATTGGTTGGTCACAGGTTCAATTATTGTAAAACAATAATTTAGTCAATATTTGTACATATATACATACATAGCTTCACGCTTTATCCCGCATAGAGCAGGGTAGGCAGAGGGAACCTAGTGTTAAAACACTCCGTTCCCCACTTTCCGCCGAATTGAGGCACCAAACCCAGGAAATGAAAAATTCCATTTCCTGGAGTGGGAATCGAACCAACGTCGCAACCCTATCGCATTTACAGTCGCACGCTTGTGCCTCTGCTCCATGACAGGCGTTGCAAAAGCAAAAGCACGGTTTACGCTTTATCCCGCATAACAGGGTAGTTTGAGTGAACCCAGTGTCAAGACACTAACGTTCGCCGCTTTCAGCCTGAATTCAAGATAAGGCGAAGACCTCTTAATGAAGAGGCGGATCTCAACGCCGCGATTTGTCCTAATAAGATTTAATAACGAACGGAACGGATTTAACGTGGGTAACGGTGTGTTTTAACACTAGATTCCCTCTGCCTACTTTGCTATATGTGGGATACATTGTGAAGCTATTTATGTATGTATGTAAGATATAATGAACGCTATTTTAAGAATGATTAAGAAATAAAACTATATATGATAACTTAAATAACTTAGCTTCACGCTTTGTCTAAGGGGTAGTCAGAGAGAACGGAGCGCCCAACGCCATGGTATGTCTACATACCTCTTTCGCCTCATCTACAGTAAATCTCTTCACGCATGCCATCCGGGGCGTCCTCATGCTTTTTAGATGATCTTCCTCCAGTATCTTACTGTGATCTCTAGTCTCATAGTAGACTCTGTCAGTTAGTTTTTTTTCCTATGACAACAAAAGATTTCCTGTAAGTAGGCAAATAAAAGCAAACAAAACAAATAATATCAATAGTTTAAGTTAAGTAGATTTAGGAATACACCGAGACCCTTCCATCTGACCCACTTTTGAATTGTATATCCGATAACTAATTGTATGGACGTTAAAACGTTATAAAAATAAGTTAATATTGTTTAATGAAATGGGAGAATAATATTGTGACTATATATTTTAATAAGAATTACCTATATATTTTTTTCCTTTTTTTTTACTTCACGCTGTATCCCGCATGTAGCGGGGTAGGCAGAGGGAACCAGAGAACTTAGTGATAAGACACTCCATTCTCATTATATATTAATCATTATATTTTAGAAAAAACTATGGTCACTAAGTTTTGATATATTGCGTATTACTTTTCATTCAAGCAGTTTCGCGCTTATCTATCATAACATGGTAGAGTGAAATTAATGTGAAGACACTCGGTTTTCCAGTTTCACTCAAATTCAAGATAATGTGTGCTAAGAAGTAGGTATGCATATAATCTATTACTAGAAGTAAAGTCACGAGCTATAACTAGCTCTATAAGACTTACCCACATAAGGAAAACCTCATACAAATAAAACAAAACAAAACGAAATACTGGATTCCATTGGGATTCCAAATTTTAGTGTTGTCAAACAAAATAAGTGGCAAGTAGGGTCTTAAATTACAATATGTAGTGGATTTCGAATCAAGGCTGTCTCACTTTACTATTGACAAGGGTAAGTTTTATGCCTGTTAAGCTTTGGTTTTTGGAATTGACAATATTTATTCAAGTATACGCCAATTATTGGAAAATAAATTTGTGTTATATATAGATATTAAATAGGTACTAATAGAACAATAAATTACACTATGCTTATAGTATTGTAGTCAATGTGTTTTTTTGATGTATAAGCTATATTACTGCAAAGTTTTATCCAGATAGGTTTAGTACTTTTTGCGTACAAGAGTTACAAACATATATCTATCTTCAGAAATATTCATATTTATTATACTGTTTGGTTTTATTATTAACTTGGATAAGTGGGTATAATAAAGTGTGTAATATATTCAATTTTACTTAACACGCCACTTCTGGATTTTGGGTGGAAACCAGAGAAGGGAGTGTTTTTACACTTATTTCTCTCTAACGGTAGTAAACATAGTAATAGTATGAGGAAAAAAAACGTGAATCTGCAAAAAATAATCCCTCTGGGAGTACCGACAGAAGTGAAAAATTTTGTGTTTTTTTTAAGTCGTCAATACTATATATGTACAATGTAGGTACATAATTTATATGTAGAGGTGTTGGTTACGATAATAGTTTCATGAATTTAATGGTTATTACCCACATCATAAAAGCCCATCGCGCCTAAAACGCTTACTTCAAAAAAAATCCTTAAGAATTATGAACCTATATCCTCAGGCAATCACAAATATTATTACAACTATCCACAGAACCAGAAGGTATTCGAAGGCCGGCAATTACCTATTCCGCTTGTAGCGACACAAATATTTTGCCAGTAATGTACAAGTTTTCACATTTTATGACTTTTCGTTTCTCCCGCCAGCTTTTGTTGAGCTTTTTTTGTGGTACGCTCTCAGACTATTAATGAGGTGTCGCCGAGACGAGGTTTTATAAGCGATTTATATTTCTAGGCCAAAATTTTTGTAGGTAGATGTTAATATGCGTCAAGCGTGAATAGATTGATAAGTCAACTTACATATATTTTAATATTAATAGGCATTGCATACAGGATTGCTCTATTTACAAGGTGAAGAAATGACTGAATCAAAAATTTTCAAGTAAAGAAGTGCTTCAATTTTTATAAAAACAAAATTCATATAAACCTTAAATTTAAAAATATTTATCCTGAAAAGTATGCATTTTCGATTTAACCTGAAGCTTGGACAGGATAACTGACTGTTAGACATATTTAAAAAACGTATAAATATTTAAACGCGGTATTCGAACCCACGCCTCTTCAAAACCGTCCAAGCGCTCTGACCATTAAACCGCGTTCTACATCCGTTATAGGTTTTCTAAATATATTTTTCATTTCCTAAGAGTGTGAATTTTAATGACAATGACTTCAGTTAATATAATAATGAATTCAGTTAAATATAATATTGAACTTTGCACCATCGTGTCGCAGTTGGACAGCCTCTAACTATAAACACTATTGGCTTAATCTCCATTCGATTGAATGTTTATATTAAAATTATTTTCAATTCTTTTTTAACTTCACGCTGTATCCCACACAGAGCATGGTAGAAAGAAGGAACCAGAGAACCTAGTGCTAAGATACTCTGTTTTTTTTTCGCACTTGCCGAATTGTGGCATTGTGGACTGGAGTAGGAATCGAACCCACAACCTGTCGCGTTTACAGTCACACGTTTGTATCTCTGCTCCACGACAGAAGTTGGTTCACTACAACTGAACATTAGGTTCTCTCTAACTATTCTGCTATACGTAAAAAAGCTAACCTATAAATATTTCCTTCTATTTATAAAAGATGGGTAAAAATAAGTAATACACGAACCAAATAAACATTTTGAAGGTAACAAATTTATTATAATATCCCAAAGCTTGTTACGTACAAATGTTTATAAAACAAACTCCGGCATTATACGAGTAATCACTTGTAGGCGTTACTTTTTGTTGTTCTTTTTCATAAAGTGAAATATCGTGAAATGTAAACGCGATTGGTCGTGGGTTCTATTCCTCGGGAGAATTATTTAATTTAAATTATTTTTAATCGATTTCAAAACATTACCTGTCGTATCGCAGAGGCACAAGCGTGAGACTGTAAACGTGACAGGTTGTAGGTTCGATTCCCACTGGAGTGGGTTCCTGGAGGAAATGAAAATATTAAATAATGTTCATGTTTCTTTTCTTTGCTTTGGTAACAAGTCAAAGCGCGTCGTTGATTTCCGCCACTCAGCAACCAATGCCTCGATGTCGGGAAGCGGGGAATGGGAATGTTTATTTAACATTCCCATTCCCATTAACGGAGTGTTTTAGCACTAGGTTACCTAGTTCTCTCTGCCTGCCCTGGTATATGCGGGATACAGCGTGAAGCTAGAAAAAATAAAAAGAACGTTCTCAATTCATTTACAATTTTTTTACTGGGTGAATTTGGCCCCATGACTTTTTACTGGGGGAACAAAATTTGATTATTCTTTACTTATTGATAGGTAATGATCTGATGTGGTCCCGTTGAAATATTAGTTAAAATCTGAAGAGAGAGATAAATTAATATAGTGTAGATAGGAGAAATCTTTGAATTATTCGTTATAACGTTACTGTTAACTTTTGCATTTTAGTCATTTTTTTGTTAAATTTTTGAATATGATTTCTTCGCTCTGGTAAGAGATAGCGCGGCGTTGAGTTCCACCATTCAACACGCAATATCTCTATTACGGGTGAAATGTGGAGAACGGAGTGTCTTATCACTAGGTTTTCACAAGCTACCTTGTTAAGCGATATAACGCGTGACTGTCTTTATCTGATTTTTTTTAAACGAACTATATAATAACTTAGTTATAACTTATATAAGTAAAAAGTTTCTAATTTAATCAAGTAACCTATTAATACTAAAGAAAATTATATTTTTAAATTAAATTTCAAAATCGAAGTAGACCTTAAGAAAATATTATTAAAAACGAAATACAAAATTTGCAACATCACCGAACTGAATGCTTTAATTAAATCTCTTTGACCACCGCTTTTCAAACCGTTTTATTCATCCAAGCAAATTATAGCTAGCGGACTTTTATATATCTATATTTTTCTTAATATTACTACGCACCTTTCGCATTTTGCGGTAAAGGTCAAGTACAAAGAGGACGGAGATAAGTTAACGCAAAAAGACTCTGTTATTTAACTGTTATGACCTCTGTATCAGTGGCGAGTACATACAACACGGTTTCCACCGGCTTGCCTAAATTTTTAGACTACAAGTATGAGACCTAAAAAAATGGTGGCCAGGAAAAAGTTAAATAAAAGTTAATTTTACAAAAAAAAGCCCAAGAAAGGCGGAGAGCTAAAAAAAAGGTCGCCAGAAAAATTTTGGGTATAAAATTGCAAAAAGAAAGTCATCACCAAAATTCGATAATGTAATTACTAAATACCTTGACATCCTATACCGACTCCCTTAAATATACCGGCTTCTCTAAAAATTACCAGCTTCCTTAAATACATGTACCGACTTCCCTAAATATATACCGACTTCTCTAAATTTACCGGCTTGCCTAACTAAAATTTTCGTCCTACGCCACTGCTCAGTATACGTACTCGCATATTGGAGTAATCAAAGAACCTAGCATTAAGACACTCCGTTCTCGATATTCCACCCAAATTTCAAATGTTATGTGTGAGTGGCAGGCCTCAACATCGCGCTTCGTTTTACCACAGAGGGGAACTAAAAAATATTCTAATATTGAGTATATTCTCCCAATGGGCAACGAATCCATACCAATCGCCTTTATAGACTGTCGTATTGTACCACGATGGCTTCAATTTTTTCTCTCATTTTTAAATAGATACAGGTGAAATAAAGAAAATCGTTTTAGCACGAATATTCCCATATTTCTTAATACATAATATATCTATAACATACATAATTTTAACACTGTCTACCTAACTTAACCAATGTATGTGAACTAACACGTAATTAGCAAATAGAACGTAGGTATCACCGTCTAACGTCTTAATCCTACTGTATACTGGGTACTTATTTCATTGAATATTCATGTTACAAGCATTTGTGACTTACACTGTAGTAATGTCGAACATTGCTCAGTGACTATTAGCTTAGCTAAATATATGCTATGGTTGTAGATTTGAATAAGTTATGGAAAATAATATTAGATGAAACTCTTTTAACTGCAATGGATTAAATGCGTATATTTTAGTATTTTTTTCTTTTTTTTATTAGGTTCACAGCAGGGCAGTGGCAACCAGAAAACCTATTGTTAAGACACTCCGCTCTCTTTTAACATTCCCTTTCCCTGACTATTTTAGTATTGGGATATTTATTTTTTGGGAATCCGACGCTTCGAACACTTTACAATAGACCTAACACTAGTCTACCTGTGACCTGTAAAATATACGCGATTCATCCGGTTAAGATAGTAATATTTAATATATGTAAAAATCGCGAAATTCTAAGATTTCATTACGCAAAATAGCTTTCTTCTTGAAGTTTTCGTGCTAAGTTAGATGTGGAGCTAACTACGCTGATTTAATATGTTGTCTAATTAGACAAGTAAATATTAAAAAAAAAACTGAAATGTTCTTTTTACGAGTAAGATTCATGATAACAAGTATTTGTGACTTACACTGTAGTATTATCTAACATTGTTCAGTAACTACTAACTTAGTTACGTATATGCTCTGGTTGTAGATTCGAATATAATAATAACCTTAACACCAAAAATAACTGACTGTAAAAATAACTTCTTTAACTTTTTTTGCTTAGTTCTGACACTCAACGCGCAATGTCTTGATATCAAGACACGATGCCGGAAAATCATAAAGCTAACAGAAATATAATATAATATAAATATCTTTTAAAATATGGTTAGGTAGAGACAGGAGCGCGCACAGTGAAGGTGAACGTTACTGCGCATTTTAATGGAGCCCCTTAAATCTACACGTTGTGTCGTAAGTCCCAGGCACTCTCCAAACTCCTCTCTCTGCAACCCGATGGGCCCGGCACCCGCACGGTGAATCCATGGTGTGCTAAGCAGTTTCTTCTCTCTTAAACTGAACATTGCGTAGAAATATTTAAAAGTAGTAATAACTCACGCCTCTTAGATATCTTTCGAGCGCTAGTCAATTAAGCAATCCGATGTAATCAAGATGCAATGGATTTTTTATGCAATTGTTTACTTATTGTTATACGCTGAAGTAATATTAAGTAACATAGAGTTTTCAAAATAAGTCACAGGTACTCAAATCATCTGTACCTTTTTTTAAATTGGGTGTTGACGCCAGTCGTGGCGCAAAGGTACAAGCGTGCGACTGTAAACGTGACAGGTTGTGGGTTCGATTCCCACTCCAAGAAATGGATTTTTTCATTTCCTGGGTTTGATAAAAAATGAAAGCGCGGCAATGAGTTCCGCCACTCAATACGCAATGCCTCAATTCGGCGGAAAGTGGGGGATGGAGTGTCTTAACTGCTATATGCGGGATACAGCGTGAAGCTATGTATTTGAATGTATTATACTATTTCGAATGGGGATTGCATCCACTAACAAAATTTATAATTTCATACCGTTACTATACTATAAGGTACCAAAATAACCTGTTTATTCACTTTCTCTATGAAATATTTGATAAAAGCCTTCATTTCTATAGCCTAATCTGAATTAGAGAGTGGCCCTTTGTGTATAAACAAATGATGGTACAAGCAACAATCTGCTATCGGCGTTCATTAATTATACGTGATTAATATTTTAATTCAGTACGGTTTGTTTGGGAATCGGGAAGTTATATTTAGGGAACGAAATTGATTCTTAGAAATACTCATAA
>JAKGSA010000602.1:61865-104694 GCA_033558755.1 Philaethria dido
TATATATATATATATATATATATATATATATATATATATATTGGATTCTCAAGATATAAATACAATACGAGATAATTTAAGCAAGCAGTACCCGTTTTAAGTACTGTATAAAAATCCAATTATAACAACACACAGCTTAAACAGAAAAACCACGAAGTATAGCAAACATTCAAGGCAGTCTTAAGCGGCAGCACGAAGGGGACGTGATGGCATCAGAGCGTCATACTAATGTGCCGTGATGACAAACAAGCCCATTTGACTATCAAGGGACAAATGTTGTCATTTAAACATCAGTGATCCTTGGATCAAACGATTTCGATCCTCAAACAAAGTCAAATTAGTATTCGTTAGGAGCAGACAGGATTATGTAAATGCGACCAAAGTTTCCACTTAAATAATATATGAAATTATGCAAAATACAGACCGCTCGGGTTCCGGTTGCGGCGAGTGAAAAGTTTCATGACTTCTTGCACGGAGTGTTTCAGGAGTTGATACTGTATGAGTACGTGACGTTTTGGCTAATTTTGTTGTAAAATGTAAGTGGCTATCGGTACAAGTTTTTATTGGCCACGTTTTTTTAAAGGTTATGGTGAAACTTTTACGTTTTTATAGTTATGTTTGAGGGTGAGTTTGATGAGAGTAAGAATTTTAGTGTTTTTTCTTCTGAAAACGTTTGGAAATGGCAAATGTAGTTTCAATGTCTATTTTTATATATTAAACAAAGTCAAATAAGCTTTGGTAATATAATTTTTTACACATTATCACAGCCGAAAATTAAGAAAAACGTGTCAACTATCTATCTACCATCAACTCTCCGTTTTATGTATATATATACGTTTATTTTATTTATAAAAATCCAAGCATGAAAACTATGACACATAATAACTGTGGACGAGAAAGAAGAAGTATGCAGGAATTATGCTGCGTTCTTTCTGACAACTCTGCCAGTATTTTTACTGACAGAGTTGTCAAAGCGTAGATATAAAAAATGCATAAAAAAACCTCTATCATCACACAGGGCAAGACGTGTTAGTTACACACTCAAACTGTACTTTTATAGCCTCATCTAAAACAATCCCATACTACTTATCTATGCGTAACTGTTATCTCTAATTAAATCGATTTATTCTGAATATAATAGCATAAAATAAAACTTATGTACCCCATCTCACTCTTACATACCACAATATGTCATGCAAGAAAAGGATAGAGCACATAAAATATGATAATCGAGAAATTCGGCACGAATGTGTGGAATCGAGTGTCGACTCGATTTCGTAATGTTGAATAAATGACGAGAACAATGACTCACTGTTGTTTATAACTTGGAGGGAAACTGATTTTGATGGGTCAGAATTATTTGCATGCAGTGCTAATTTGGTCTGAATTGGTAAATTATTGGTTTACGCTATGTATATGGATATTTGTTCGCTTTATATTGGCAAAGCGTGGCGTTTAGTTCCAGTACTCTATACGCAATGTCAATTTAGGTGGAAAAGTTTAAGTTCTCTAAACTTCTTCTTAAAGTATCTTGAAGGTATATTGAAGGTTCCGAAATATTTAGTTTAATAGGTTTTCTCCGCTTACCAGAATAAGTTATGTAGTGAAAATCGCTAAGCTTCTGTAAATATAATATTTTCGTATTAGTTTTTTATAGAGCCCATCAGATCAATGGAGGTACGGATTAAATGTAAAGGCGAGTGGTAGTAAATTCGATTTTGGCTCTGCCAAATGACTATATTTAATTAATTTGAATTTCCCATTCAACATGTAATGTCTTGTATTCAGGGGTAAATCGGAAAAAGAAATGTCTTGACACTTTTTTTTCACTGACTATCCTGCTATGAGCAGAAAGAAAAGAGCTTCCTGATTTATCCAATCAGGAAGCTCTTTTCTTGTATTTTCTTCGTGTTTACCCCATACAAAGTGACATTGGCTAAGTGATTTGTACTCAAATGGCATTTTCGAAGCGATATAATTAAAGAACTAAACTTAACTTGTATATAGAACGCATGGCTTAGTAGTTAAAGTGCTTAGACGGTTTCCAAGAGGCGCGGGTTCGAGTTCGTTTTCTAAATATGTTGTTCGTTTTATAAGTATGTGATTAACACTTTAAAACTTCAAAAAAATAAACTCAACTACTTATTTCTATATATAATTTTTTATATTATATTATTTAGTGATAAATCACTCTACATTGTCAACAGAGAGTTGGCTGTGACTTACGAGTGGGTTCAACACGACGTGTGGACGAGTGCGGCGTTTGTGGAGGTGATGGTTCTTCTTGCTCAAGACCGAGGTACCACTGGCTGTCTACACCTGGATCTTTGTGTTCTGCTACTTGTGGTGGGGGTAAGTGTTAAGTGATACAATTCTCCTTTTCCAAATACCGAAGCGTTATATACGCTAGATTCTAGTTATAAATCGCTTCGATTCTAATCGATTCAATTACAATTGATTAGATTTTCGCTTAGTATATTATGCAAAAATATTATTAATGATGGTATTTTGCGTATTTGGTATAATTTGGCACATTTGTTTATCGTGGCACAGTGTGACATAATCCGACTTTGATTATGATTGTTTATGGGATCAATTCCCAGGGGAATGTTTATTTTTAAATTATCTTTATTTCTCCGCTGGGGTAAAAGTCCACTTCAACACGCAATCTCTGGGTTTTGGGTGGAAAATCAAGAACGGAGTGTCTTAGCACTTCTATCTCTACATTGAGTAATATTGAGTAATGTTAAGTAATTTTAGGTAATGTTAAGTAATATTAAGTAATTTTAAGTGATGTTAAGTAATATTAAGTATTATATGTAATAATAATATATTAAGTAAGCAACTATAATACTTGGACACTCTTTGGGAAAAAAAACAAAAAACTTATTTCCTAAGCTTAGTTAAGCGATATGAAAATATTGTGAAAGTTGACAAAAGGTACGAACCACGTGTCCGTAGTGTTCAGAATAAATATTAAAAAAAAGCACTTGTTCTTACTGATTATCCGGAAAAAAAGAATAGAAAATAAAGTCCCTATTATATATTCACATATACATACGACTATAACAGCTTTACGAGAGCATCATATAATGAAACAAAAACATTTGTAATGCTGTACTTTAAAAGGTCGCACTCAACTTTATTTCATACAAAAACGTGATATTTTTTTAAGTGCAAAACAGCGAGTATGTATAGTATGTAGGTATTCTACAATATATTGTCATCGTTCTCGCGTTGCCTATTTATAAATAGCCTACTATTTGTATGTAAAACATTGTGTTTGTTAACACTACAATGTTTATTTGCTTTTTTTTAGCTTCACGTTGTATCCCGCATATAGCAGGGTACGCAGAGGGAATCTGAAATCCTAGTGTTAAGACACTCCGTTCCCCACTTTCCGCAAAACGAGGCGTGCTGAGAGGCGGAACTCAACGCCGCGCTTTGTCCTGTTACCAAACCTAGGAAATGAAAATACTAAACTTTTACATTTCCTGAAGTAGGAATCGAACCCACAAGTTTTAATTATTTTTTTAATTATTTTTTTAATTATTAATTGTATATTCTACACACGAAGTCGCGAGAGAGAGATGTAGAGGGGGGAGAGGGGAGGAGGAGAGAGATAGAGAGATAGAGTTAGAGAGGGATAAAGAGAGATTCTATTTATAAATAGCGTCCTATTTGTATATAAAAACATTGTTTTTGTAGCCACTAAAATGTTTACTTGCTGAAACTGTAATTTTAATAATGGAGCCATTCATGTATAAGGCTTGCGTTACTAAGTGACTGACAGATAACGTACTGGCAAAACTACTGGTCATAGAAGCTTGAAGTTTGACATATAGACTCTTTGGGGAGGGTAGATGAGCACTAAGAAAGGATTTCTCGAAATTCCTACGAATACTCGAAAAAACAGAGTTTTTGGATGTATGTATGATTGTAGCAAGACTCGAACCCACGCCTCTTGGAAATTATTCCAGCGCTTTGACTACTTAGTCATATATTTAAACGTTTAAATGTAAATATTTGAGTCCGTTAGTAAAATTTTCAATAATTGAGAATTAATTAACTTAAATTATCAATCCGCATTACTATTTTACAAAACCCACTGGATTTCATATTCTTAGTTGACCTATTCTATTATTCTTTTAGATATAAAGTTAAATAATAAATGACAACGTTCACAAGACCAACTATTACCAAACTATACGATATAAATAAACTTCACGTACAAATTTGAGCGGTTGACTGAACACCTAATAGATGTCTTATTAGATCGTCTATTGTAACTCAGATTATCTCCACCGGTATTGAGTAAACGGTAATCTGAAACGTTCAGACCAATTACGCACTGAAACGTGATGGAAATGCTGAAAAGATAGGTTCTGAACTGTTTGTACATGTGTATATATGTTTATATGTATGTATGTGGCGTTTCGTAGCGCAGAGGCACCAGCCTGCGACTGTAAACGCGACAAGTTGTGGGTTGAATTCCTCCAGGAAATGAAATTATTATATTAAATAGTATTTTCATTTCCTGGCTCCAGTAATAAGGCGGCGTTGAGTTCCGCCACTCTGCACGCAATGCCTCGATTAGGCTGAAAGTGGGGAGCGGAAATGATAAAAGAAGACGGAGTGTATTAACGCTAGGTTCTCTGGTTCCCTTTGCCTACCCTGCTATGTACGAGATACAGCGTGAAGCTAAAAAAATAAAAAAATATACGTATATGAGGCGAATGTGTCTTGTCAACCCGATTGGTGGTGCGTTCAATTTTACTGGGGCAATTATTTATTATAGTTTTTTTATTTTCTGCTCTTGTAAGATCCGATATATCAAAATCAAAAATCAAAATCAAAATATGCTTTGTTCAAGTAGGCTATTAAAAGCACTTTCGAATCGTCAATTTACAAAGGTGTCAGTCGTGTCAGTCCTAACGGAGGCTCGGAAGGCAGGTCTGCTGAGAAGAGCCGGCAAGAAACCCAACAGTTGCTCTTTTCAAATAAAATTTTTCCAATAAATATACAACTATGATGAGCCTCCCGGGTGAGCGTCAACAGCATTTAATTCCACACATTGACATCATTATAGTATTCTTGGACAGAATAATATACTTTTTTCAATAATATGTTCTTAACCTTAACTTTAAATTGTTGAAGTGACAGATCTGTAATTATTTCTGGAAACATCGATATAAAATAAAACGATATATCGATTTTAGATTTTTAGTTAAATATTAGCAGAAAAAATAGATATAATCATAATTTGAAAAAAAAAGCAATAATAAAAATTATTTTAGTTATCTTCTATATATATAAAAAAGAAAAAAAAACTATAGCTATTTAAAAAGTACTAACAATAAATAATTTTTTGTTATAAGTACATGTATTTAAATTTGTAAGCAAGTCAGAGAAAATAAAGGCCTTTTTGTTTTATTTATTTATTTTTATCATGATCCATCGTAGTTTTATAAGAACATTATGTCAAAGCAAACGGTATCTTGTTGTGTTTCGATAGTACTTTATATTTGTTTATAATAAAAAAAATTGTTTCTTTTTTTTGTAACTTCACGCTGTAACCCGCATATACCAGGGTAGACAGAGGGAACCTAAGAACCTAATGTTAAGACACTCCGTTCTCTTACAACAATTCCGTCCCCCACTTTCCGCCGAATTGAGGCATTGCGTGCTGAGTGGCGGGACTCAACGCCGCGCTTTGCCTAATAAAATAATAAAATTCTTACTTCTTAATAACAAAGAGATGATAAGCAGTGTCATTGATTAAATTGTTGTCCGGATTGACGAAATAGCTAACAGTAAAATAATAGTTAAGTTTTTTGAACACTTGCAAACCAATAATGTTATTTTTGGAATATTCGTAATATTGTTATTTTTAGGCCATATTATTTGTATTCGGTTTTCTTTTGTTAAAATTTTAATTATAATTTTACTTATACTTTATAAGATACAAAGAAGTATCACTTCAAGAAATCTCTGACTACAAATAAATTAGCAAATATGACCTCCAGTGAAGCACATCTATCTCTTATCTATTAGCTATCAAAGCTACACAAACCGTGCACACCCATCAATTTCCGGTTCTATTGAACATTGCTTAACCTGACCGTTGTACACAATAACAAAGGACCACTCTATCAAACAAATGATAAATTAATAATGAATTAATCATCGCCATATATAATACCTGTGAATCTTCATGGATTGTATTGTTCTCTTAACATAATTTATCCTGAGGCCAACAATGTTCATTAAATGTTATGTGCTAAATATTCGATTGTAATTTATGGTATGTCATTTATAATATTGAATGCAATTTGAGGTTTTTGGATTGTGTGCGATGGTTGTGGATTCGATTCTCGGTAAGAGGAGTTATTTTGTCATTTTGCCGTCTAGGGAGATAAATCACAGTGTAACTCGTTTTTAATGAGTGGAAAGTGGGTAACAGAATCTCTTAACATTAATTTCTTTCTTGCTGTAATATTATACATACATGTTATAAAAGATATAACATATATGTATAATATTACAGCTATATATAAAAATTGATCAGAAAAATATTTATAAATAAAAGTATATTAATCGATTTGTCACTTATATTTTAGTACTTAATATAATACTTTTTAGAAATCCCAACGTTTCAAATAATTTACAGTAGTTTGTGGTCCCTGTGACGACATCTCCAATTTTTTATTGCTTTGTCCTCCCTCTCCTATTAGAGGGGTCAGAAAGAATCTAGTGTATAGACATTCCAATCCCCACTTTTCGCCCGAATTCGAGACATCGCCTTGCACCTAACTAGAATCAGGAACTGCAAATAAGTTCTCCGGGAATCGAACCCACAATCACTCGCGTTTACAGCCAGACGCTGCCTCAATACAATACGATAGCCTGCTGAAAAAGTGTATTTGTTTCTCCAAAAGTCACTTTAAAAGCTTTAGCCTTCTCACATTTGAATTCCACGGTAAGTACGAACTTGCTTCAATCAAGATCACAATAAAAAGTATAATTAATAAGAGTAGTGTTTTTTAGCTTCACGCTGTATCCCGCATATAGCAGGGAAAGCAGAGAGAACCTGAGAACCGAGTGTTAAGTCACTCCGTTATCTTAAGATTTTCATTCCCTGTTTTTTGCCGAAAAGAGCCAATGCGTGCTGAGTGGCGGAACTCAATGCCGCACTTTGCCTTCTTACCAAACCCAGGAAATGAAAATGTTTTTGTTTCTCCAAAAGTCACTTTAAAAGCTTTAGCCTTCTCAAATTTGAATTTCACGGTAAGTACGAACTTGCTTCAATCAAGATCACAATAAACAGTGTAATTAACAAGAGTAGTGAGCGGCTGTATTTGTTAATTAAAACAATATTTCACTTTTAATTGCCGACAAGTAGCGCCGTTGTTACGTCACGGCGAACCGATATTTTGGGACAAAAATGTTATGTTTTAAGTTAATTGAATTTTTTTGTTGGTCGTGGATTCGAATCTCGTGGGAGTATTTGGGTAGAGTGTTTGAATATGTTTGATATCTAGTTAAAAAATATTTTTTACCTAGTTACCTAGTTAAAAAAACTCATAACGCAGTTGATCAGTGTCTGATTATAAACGCTATATAATTATATAAATTCTTTTTATTTCTCTACTACAGTAAGTGAAACGCAATGATAAGTTCCGTCGGTTAACATACAATGTCCCTAATTGGGGTGGTAAGCTGAGAACGGAGAATCTTGGCAGTCTCTGTCTACCATATGCTAGAAAAAGCGTGACATTATTACAACTGAGCGCTAAATAATAAAAAAAAATATTTATTGAAACTATTTTAACCGGAAAATGGCAGAAAATTGGTAGTCTCCAGTTATTTGCCTGTGATTATAATTACTATAAAGTATTGCCTAATTACTATTGTATAAAGTATTCAAAACGCCAGGTTTTAAATGGTTCAGCTTCAGGCTTTTTCTCACATAGTAGAGTATCTAGTGTCAAGACACTGTGCTCCCCACTTTCTGTCTAAATTTGAGATATTGCGTACTGAGTGACGTAACTTAACATCGCGTGTTGATCTTACCAGAACAGTGAAATAAAAACAATTGAAATATAATCATTCTTAAGAGTGGAAATCAAACTCAAAACTACTCGCGTTTATAGTCATACGCTGTCCTACTGCGCCATAGTGGCCTTAAGTTTGTACCGTTTTAATATTTTTAACAGTGTATTCTCATATATCAATATATACGTAATTGGTCCAGTTTCAATAAAAATATTTTAAAAAACATTAGCCACCTGTATTAAGACCTTTAATAATACAAATAAACTTCTCAAACTAAATGTAATCCAAGAAACTTAAAAGCATATTATCCATTAACAAGTAACAGATAACTCATTACAATTCCTATCAGAGATACTGTATAATATACGTACTATAGTCGTTAATTGTACCGGCCTAGTAATTTATACCGGATCCACCATTAGTCGGCCCTCTGATAAATCAGAGCTCTTTTGTCTCCAAAAAGCAACAGTTCTTAGTGTAAAGGTGTAGACTTGCGACAAAGATTTTAATAACTTAGTCTCAAGACACTCCGTTCTTTGCTTTTTGAAACAATTTGAGACTCTCAGCAACACACAGAATGGGAAATAAAAAAAAAGTACAAGCTACCCCGCTAATAGGAGTTATCCCGCGTAGCAGAAAAATCAGAGTGAATTGTCAAGACATTCCGTTCACCGCTTTCGCCAATTCAATACATTGTGTGTTAAGTGGCGGAAATCATCACCGCGCTTTATTTTACTGGAGCTAGGAAATGAAAATAATTGAACTCATAGGTCGACTTTACAACCACTGAATTAACAGTCAGGCGCTTTTTCGCGATTTCATCAAATTTATTATGTAATATTGAAATTCCTTATGAGTATAGCAGTAAACCAAACTTTACATATTGTACGATATGTTTATGATTTTTTCTTTACCTTAAAGGCCGCCAACGGACCTGTAGTGGTATTTCTGGTATTATGCGGGGCCATGGGCGGCGGTGATCACTTACCATCAGGTGATTTGAACGCTCGTTGGCCTTGTTATTCCCATAAGAAAAACCATGTATTTTCCATAACTTTTGTATTAAGTGACATACAAGTGCCGGTTGCCAAGGCAATTCATATTTTACGCGTCAGCGAATATTTTTTTTTTTTTTTAATTTATAAAGTCTTCCTAAGACACATTTGTCGCAAGTATACTGTGCACAGTAAATTCGCGATTCTAATTAAGAAAGCCGTGAAAGATGAAGACGGAGATAGGAATTAGTAGCCGGTGTCGTTTGATGTAATTTGTATGACGGCCGATAGATCGTGCCGATAGTTGATCTGATGCTTATATTATCTTAGGGAATTGGTAGGAATGTCACGTTATTTGAGAGAAGATATTAAGCATTTGTTTGTTATACTATTTTAACGCCTGTCGTGGCGCAGAGAACAAGCGTGCGATTGTAAACGAGACTGGTTGTGGGTTCGATTCCCACTCCAGGAAATGTAAAATTTAATATTTTCCTTTTTTGGGTTTGATAACAAGGCAAAGCGAGCTATGTATCTGTGAATATATCTGGCTATGTATGTACGTATGTACTATTTTTATTTGCTGTTTATTAAATAAAATTAGAGTCTATCATGGTGCAGTGGGGCAGTGTGATTGTAAACGGGATTGGTTGTGAATTCAATTTCAATACGAGGAATGATTATATTAAAATACATATCATTTCTATGCTCTGGTAAGACAAAGCACGCCGTAGAGTTACGTTAATCAACACGCAATGTATAGATATTGGACGGAAAGTCGAGAACAGAGTGTCTTAACACTAGGTCTCTCGGACAAAGATTTCCTTATACTAGTATCTCCGTAAATGCGTTAATAACGCATTGCATAGTGACGTATATGTCACTTTATATAAATATGGATATCAAATCATGGTAGTTTGTGTAACATTTATTTTATTAATTTAATATATTTTTATGATTTTTTTTTAGAAAATATAATCATCGTGTAATCCGTCGCTATATAAACTATAAGTGTGTCAAGTTTCATGCTCCTCCGTCCGCGTAATTTTCGTAAAAAGGGATCCAAAGTTTTTCCTTCACTTATTTATATATAGATTAATATAATTATATTATACATTCAAGTAAATAGAATTAAGTAAACAAACACAGAAACAACGTATATAATAAGGCAACAGAACGGTTTCAGGTAACCCGTCCATTTTCAGACGTTTCAATTGTTAATTGTGGCAGGACAATGATAAATGGCTCGGATAACGGTCTGCTGGGTTGATTTTGCCCTAATCATTCCTGATATCTCATATTTTTTGTCGGATTAACGTATTTTGCTGCGAATACTTTGTGTACTCGTACATTCATCATAATTAGGGTGTATGAACCATACATAGTATATGTGGGGGGTAATTTTTGTTTAGTCATTTTGGTCGTATAGTAAGGTATGTTATTTGTTAAGTTATTGTCATAGTGTCCAACATCACTATCAGTGTCTGATTGTTGGAAACATTTGTTCTTACTTGCTTACAGCTTTACGCCTTTCCCCGTATAACAGAGTAATCTGAGAGATCATAGTGTATATACTCCGTTATTTATTTTCTACGAATGACAGAACAACCCGTTTTGTCTTACTAGAACGGCAAAATAGAAATAATTCAAATATAATCAATCCCCGAATACAACTCGATCCCACCACCAATGTCGTTTACAATCTACGGCCCACTTCAATAGGATGGTATATAAATAACACTGATCTACTACATTTAAACCCCCACGACAAGCGGTGTACGCAAGCCGAGGTTCGGCCTCACAGGAGGCGCCCTTGCGACACCGCACTTCTAAGCTGATGGACCTCCTCTCGAGGAGGCCAAGCCAGGGTCAGAGCTCATCAAGCTCGGCCCCTCACAAAGCCCGGTGACGCTGTAGAGGCCGCTATGGCCAACAGCGAAAAAAAAAAAAAAAACTACATTTAAACTATTGTCCTCGTTGACGCGTTGACAACGCGTTGTCTTTAGTAATGTATGAAAGTGACATCACTTTCTATAAGCATGGATGTCAAACCATAGTAGTGTGTGTAACATTTATTTTATTAATTTAATATACCTTTTATGTATTATTTAAAAAAATATTAGCATTCTGCACTCCTTCTCTATATAAACTATAAGTGTGCCAAGTTTCATGCTCCTCCGTCCGCGTAATTTTCGTAAAAAGGGATTCAAAGTTTTTATGTTTTTATATTTTATAGATAAATAAAGTCAAAATATTAACTAAAATCTCGCTAACTTAAAGACAACAAAACAAACAGAGGCATGTAGGGTTATTTGCGGTTAGCTTGCGGTCGTGTACATACGTGTGTCTCGACTCGATTTCACAGACACAAAGCTTTTGAATCGCTATGTTAAATTTTAACAACATGTTAATTGATTAATTATAATAATCTTAAATAAGCATTAATTAGAGAATATTATGGCGCAGTGGGGCAACGTCTCACTGTAAACGTCAGGGTTGTGGGTTCGATTTTTCATTCATTCATTCGAGGGTATAATAATTATTTTTTTTAGCTTCGCGCTGTATCCCACATATAGTAGTGTAGGCAGAGAGAATCCGAGACCCTATTGTAAAGACACTCCGTTCTCTTTCAACAATTCCGTTCCCCACTTTCCGCCGGATTGAGGCATTGCGTGCAAGTGGCGGAACTCAACGCCGCCTTGCCTTGTTACCAAACCCAGGAAATGAAAATACAAAATATTATTTCCTGGAGTGGGAATCGAACCTACAACCTGTCATGTTTAAGAGTCTGACTGTACAAGTTACAGGTTAGATTCGCATTTAGTGGAAAATAAAATAAAATATTAAATTATTTTTGTTTCCCCAATTCATTAAACAGAAAGAGAGTAGGGTGACATTAAATCATTTTGCCTGTTCTATAATATTGCAACATATACTATAAGTAACTTGCATGTGGTGCTGGCCTTTAATTGATTGTGCAATTGGGTGTTATTTTTTTAATTATTGTAAAATATTAATTGTAACAATTGTTGGCTGGCCTTAATAAATAAATAAATAAATGGTTTCGATTTTGGGGACATTTGGGAGAACATTAATATTAAATTATTTTCGTTTCCTCATTCTCAGAGAGATAAAAAAGATAGAGTGATGCGTCAAATTCAATTTTCCTGTCCAATTAAATTTTGACATACTCATACATGTATGGTATGTACATTTTCGTTTAGTTGTGGCAAAATTTCAGAAACAAAATGTTTTTTAAAGGCATCTACTCGTATATATTTTTGGCCCCTTTTGCGGATGACAGCTTAAATATCATATCGAAGCTACTAGTTTTGGTTAATATTTTTTAGGCATTTTTAAATGGCAGTGTATATATACACCTATATAAGTACATATATGTTTAAATTTAGTTTAATTGAGGTCAGACTTTGCATTGCTCATATTTATAACTTTTTTTTTCAACTTCACGCTGTATCCCGTATATAGCGGGGTAGGCACAGGGAACCAGAGAACCTAATGTTAAGACACTCCATTCTCTTTCAACATTTCCGTTCCCCACTTTCCGCCAAATTGAGGCATTGCGTGTTGAGTGGCGGAACTCAACGCCGCAATTTATAACTTAAATTTTAATATTGTGCATTATTAGGAGTCTCTAGTATTGTCGGAGAATCTAGTAATGTATTAACAAATTCTCTTTATTAGGTAACAAAACTGAATGTTGTACTTTAACGTTTTACGTTTAACCAAACTAAAGCGACAAAAATCGAACGAATATCAAACACATAAACATTCCAACTGCACCGCTTTGGCTTCTATAATATGAGAAAAGAATAAACCGCATCTACACGCTTAATCTTGCATGACAGAGTAGTCAGAGAGAATGTAGTCTCACTCCATTCGCCGCTTACCACCCGAATTCGAGACATTGCGTATTAAGTGACAGAACTCAACGCCGAAACACTCGCTTATTAGATGGGAGAAATGCAAATAACGCCTGTCGTTGCGCAAAGGCACATGAGTGCGACTGTAAACACGACGGGTTATGGGTTCGATTTCCACTCCAGGAAATGTAAAAGTTTAGTATTTTCATTTCCTGACAAAGCAACAAGGCAAAGCGCGGCGTTGAGTTCCGCCACTCAGCACGTAATATCTCAATTCGGCGGAAAGTGGGGAGCGGAGTTAACACTAACTTAACTTAACTTAAAATATAACCATTCATCCCATTGAGAATCGAACCCACAACCAATCGCATTGCCTATCACTAACTAATCCACTACGCCACTCCTTTCAAAATATAATAATTTATTTCAAATCAATGTAAGTGTGTAACAGCCTTTATTCGGTAAGTAAAAGAATCTAAAAAGTTTTACAAGAAAAATGCATTTCAAAATGGAATTTTTAGTAGCGCGCCAACCGCAGAGTTTGCGGCTAGTTTTTTTGATTTCAGCTCTTACGACCTTTACGATACTTTTTCCTGTTAGCTTTTTAGTACTGAACTAAATGCTACATAGTTTTAGTGTGTTTAAGAATTTTAAAGAGTACAGTCACAGTAAATAGGTTTTTTTGTTTTCGTTTTAAGTTTGTATTGCGTATAATGAGGATTCTGTGTTTGTTGAGAGGGTAAATGTTTTATTCTAATGTAACTGAAAAAATTGTTACTTATAATTTATTAATGTTTTTTTTTAACTTCACATTGTATCCCTCATATAACAGGGTAGGCAGTGGGAACCTGAGAACATAGTGTTAAGACACTCCATTCTCTTTCAACAATTCCGTTCCCCATTTTCCGCCGAGTTGACGTTAACTCTCACAAATCTGTAACGCAACACTTATATACTTACATCACTAATTACTAACACTGAGCACTATAACTGAACACTGATTGTAATAAATTGTCACTGTAAAGCCAAAGAAGCGGTTTAAACTACTGTGGTGATCCCATCCCTAGGTTATTTTGATCCACCCTCACATAAAAATGTTACTAACATTAAATTATCCTCAATTCGGCGGACAGTGGGGAACAGAGTGTCTTAACACTAGGTTCTCAGGTTCCCTCTGCCTACCCTGCTATATGCGGGATACAGCGTGAAGCTAAAAAAAAGAAAGAATATAAAATGTTTTGTGTTTGTACTAATTATGTACATTTTTCGACTTATAAAAGTTTCAGTCGACGTCCTCTCGTTTTTGAATCATTTGTCTTACCATACTAGACTCCTTTTACTTTGAAAATTAATTAAAAAAATTAGAAAAATGAATACGAAGAGTGAGAAAATTACTGTTATTGTATCAATATATAAATTGATATAAGGACTACGGACTGCGAATGTACTTTCAAAAATAACCAGTTGTAAGAATCGTGATAAGCTTACTGTCAAACATGACAAATATACTGTTTCTAGAAAAAGCAAAATGAAAAACAAAGTTATTTGTCATTGTATAGTGACAAGTCACTTTAATTATTTTGTCCTAGTGACGAAAAATAAGACTTTTGGACCCAAAAATAAATGTCCCAAGTAAAAAACAAAATCAGAGTGTAAAATGAGGTGATCTTTATTTACATATTTATGTATTCAAAAGAAGTTGCTCCCCTTCTTCGTTAATTGCTCATTACCATGACTTCAATGCCGTACTTTACTGGAATCGTCCTCGAATCTTATAACGATTGTAACTGAGAATCATTCAGATCGAGAAAATCAAAAATATTCGATTAATGATATAAATGTAAAAGTATACGAAGAATGAATAAATATAATATGCGTAAATATAGAGAATATAAGATGGATAGATCTAAGACACGTAAAGACTATTAAACGAATCTAGATGAAATTTTAAAGTGTATGTAGACTGTACTTAATACGCAGTTAGTGGGAAACGGAGTGTCTTAACACTAGGTTTCCTCTGCCCACCCTGCTATATGCGGGATACAGCGTGAATCTATGTATGTATGTACTTGATACTCACCAGTCAAACATTAACCACCATAGGAAAAAAATAAATATTTTAGACAACACTTCCAGCAAAAATGTACATTCTTGTACTAATTTTGATTTCTTCCTAATGGCTATTTAAATACTGCGGATTTTACACAATTCTTTTCATTATCAGAACGAAGCTATTCCACGAGCCTTCCTCCGTTTTAAACAGTCCGTGCCTTTATTGTGAGGACTGGCCTAATTTGTTTAGGGATTTTAAATTAATTTTTGTATGCATTTAACGCTTTTAGTAAATTATTTTTTGTTTATTTGAAAAATGCAAAAGCATTTAAAGCTACCAAAATTAAAATATTCATTTTGATTGTGTATAATAATGAATTCTTTTTAAACAAGTAAATGACAAGAATTTCGAATTGGTATCTCTTGGAATCCGCTTATGCTCGACACTGTGAACTGATGCCTCGAGGCCATGCACTAAACTTCAGCTTCTCGCTTTTTCTCGATCTATATAGATCTATAATAGAATCAGGCTAGAGAGATTCTAGAGAGATCATTCTCCATATATCACCTTGTCTAACTTGTGAGGCAACATCTAAATAAAAAAAATATATTATTGTCCCGAGTGAAAATCGAACCCAAAACCAACGGTTGCATTTACCATCAGTTTCTAATCCACTGCGCCATGATCATGTCAACAATGAGTCATGCTCTAGACGCAATTTTTTTTATCATTTCAAGCTGTACCCCGCATATAGCAGAGAGGCAGAGGGAACCTGAAAACCAAGTGTTAGGACATTAACTCAACGCCTTGCCTTGCCTTGCTACCAAACCCAGGAAATGAAAATAAACTTAACATTTTACATTTCCTAGAGTCGAACCCACAACCTGTCGCGTTTAAAGTCACGCTTAAACGACAGGCGTTAACACTTTACAGGCTGAACCAATTTTATTATAATTCACGAAAATAAGAGCAATATTTAAGGTAATTTTTATTTCTCTTCTTAATTTATATAGTTTTTTCTTCCTTAACCAAGTAGGTTAATATAAGAAAGATACTACTTTGTTACTAATTCTGATTATAGATATATCTCTATAAGTGAGTATAAGATGTTATATGCCTTAATACATGTTACCTATTACAGTAACAATGACATCCACAAAAGCCATAGTGAAAATTTTGTACCTACTTCATACTAAATGAAACATTATTAAAAATGTAATTTATGGTAAATAAATGTATTATTATTATTAAAATCTCTATTTTCTCTCACAGGATACAAAATGTCGTTAGCAGTATGCCGAGACCGCCTCACTGGCCTCGACGCGCCAGAGGAACTCTGCGACGGCTCCAATAAACCTGCATCTGCTGTAGTACGGTGTAACACACATCCGTGCCCTTTTAAGTAAGTATTATGAATATTTAAATAAGTAATAAAACATGTAAATTCTAACTTTTTACCTTATAGCAGGGAAGCTAGAGAGAACCCAGTGTCAAGACACTCCGTTCTTCGGTTTTTTATCAAAATTAAGATGTTGCGTATTGTGTGGCAGAGTTCAACGCCGACTTTTGCCTTTCTAGACCGGAAAAATGAAAAAAGAAATTAAATATAATCATTTACACGAGAGGGTATCGAAATCATTGCGTTTACAGGCAGACATCTTTTTCTCTTATAAAACTACTATTAATTTAGTAATAGACGCTGTCTTATTCTGGCTTAATTAATAATATAGTAGTAAAATCAATATAACAAAAAAATATATTTTTCATATAATCATTCCCCCGAGCGAGAATCGAACCAACAACCATCACAGTCAAACACTGTCCCACTGTACCACAATGGTCTGAATAAATTTACTATTAAAATGCAAACAAAATAAAAATATATACATTTTACAACTTGTACGCATTTAAAATACTTTTTTTAGTTACATATATAACAATAGTGTACAGTTTACAGAACATCGAAGATTTAAGGTGAAAAATAGTATTGTATATTTTAGACAGGCGCGTTTTATTCGCCTATCCGTTTATTTGTCTGTAGAACGGGGTTAACGATGTGTCACTGTGTCAGACATTTAAAAATTCAAATCTTTTTTGGCGCTAAAAGCTAAACTATTAAGACCAAAAACTATTTGTATATATATTCTGTTTTAAAAATATATTTTTTAATTTTTATTTAAAAAAACATATATTGATATATTATTTTATTTTTTATTTTATTTATTTAAATATATTAAATGGAATAAAAATTATACATTTTGCAATTGTGCATAATTGGATGAAAAGATTCGCATTATTAATATTTCCAGCTTTTGTGTTGATATTCCTGTCAGTAATGTTTTCCCGCGCTTTGATTTTGACAGTTCGTTATAGCGGGAAATACCTATACATTTTTATACAGCGATTCGTGATTGTTTTAAAATAATAAATAATATAATTTTCTGATGAGCTAGTAAGATAATATACAACAATTCAAGCTTTTATCAATTCGGAATAAACAATAAAAATATATACCTACCTCATATATCTGAATTATTAATTTAAAAGTATTTCCGTTCCCCACTTTAGATTATTAGATTAAAGTAGATTGATAAAAATCATAATTAAGAAATAGTAATTTTTTAATTTTGATTTTTATCAAAGTATGAGCATATAGTATATTATGCACGCAATGCCTCAATTCGGCGGAAAGTGGGGAACAGGATTGTTAAAAGAGAATGGAGTGTCTTAACACTAGGTTCTCTGGTTCCCTCTGCCTACCCTGCTGTATGCGGGATACAGCGTGAAGCTATGTATGTATTTATGTTCTTTCTATTTACCCTATTATGCAAGATAAAGTGTGAACCTGAAAAAAAAACATAGTAGAACTAGTGTACTTTATCAGAATGTACTTACAGTAGTATACACACGACGACGACGACGACAGAAGCGTAACTACGAAAAAAGAAATTACTGTGTCTTTCATATTATATAAAATTGAAATTATTTGTTATTATTACCCTTTTTTGACCAACATTACAACAAATTATATTTATTATATTAAAAAAAAAAAAATCATCTAGATGGTACGTAGGCGAATGGTCAACATGCAGCGTCACGTGTGGAGGAGGAGTGCGTACACGACGAGTGCTGTGCGCACGATCTGCTAACATAACGCGCACCGATACTTATGACCCAGGTAAATTATATATTTAAAAAGCAGCGTCACTTAGCAGGATAGTCAAAGAGAACCTAGTGTCAAGACACTCCGTTTGCGACTTTCAAATTCAAATATGATTATTCTCCCACTCGGGAGAATAATTATATTTGAATTATTTTTATTTTACCATGCTGACAAAACAAAGGCAGACGTTGAGTTCCCCCAATAAAGACGTAATGTGTCGTATTCGGGTGGAAACTGTAAAAGTCTCAGAGTGTCTTGACACTAGGTTCTTTCTAACTATCCCGCTTTGTGCGAAAAAGCGTGAATCTGTTTTGTTTTACTCTGTTTTGCCCTGTAGGTATTATATTATTATTATATTTTTAGCTTCACGCTGTATCCCGCACATAGCAGATTAGGCAGAGGGAACTAGAGAACCTAGCGCTAAGACGCTCTTTTAACATTTCCGTTCCCCACTTTCCGCCAAATTGAGGCATTTTGTGCTAGCAGAACTCAACGCCCCGGCGTTGAGTTCTGCCATGCCTATGCCTTGCCATGTTACTAGAGCGAGGAAGTGAAAAGACTCAAAATTATTTAATATATTCATTTCCTGAAGCGGGAATCAAACTTACAACCTGTCATGTTTACAGTCGCACACTTGTGCATCTGCGCCACGTCTCTCCTCAATATATTTTTTTTAAATTTTAATAATATTATATATTTATAGAAACAAGTTCAGAGCCCGGCTGTATATCACCAGCCCCGAGATCGACGCAGGCGTGTAATGAACATAACTGTCCTACTTGGATTGCTGGACCTTGGTCTGGGGTAAGATATTTTATTTATTTATTTATAAGTTACTTATTAAAGTGAATACTACTTTGGACGCGTTGGGCTTTTTTTGATCGTAACCAAAACTTCTATGTGAGTATGTACATAAATTATGTATTTAGATGATTATCATAGTTTTTAAGTAGTTAACATGTAATAATAAATAAAAAAAATACTTTTTGAAATGAATTCCTGTACAATAAAATATTTCCTGGCTATTTAAGTGCCCATAATTGATTTATTTATTATCAGCGGTGGTCCCTTCATTGCAAACGACATTACATGTCTCCCTACACCATATCATAGTTTCCTACTTTTTTTTCTAAATCTCATGTTAATTATGAATATAATTTGATATAAAAAATATTATGAAATTCAGAATATAATATGTCATTTTACATAAAAGCGAATGTCAATTCAATAGTAGTGTTTGTAATATTTTTTTTATTAATTTATTATCTATTTCTAAGTATGTACATTATTTCAAACACGGTTTTTGCATTTTTTTTCCATATAAACTTTAACTATGCCAAATTTCATACTCTTCCGTCATCATAATTGACGTAAAAAGGGATACAAATTTACCTTTAAGTTTACCGTCACATATATTCCATTCGTTCACTTCTGTTTATTAAAAATATTAGGTATCAGATATGAGAAACAAATACCAAATTAAACACAAAAAAAAACATACAAAATAAGCAAATTATATTTTCACTCGCAAAAAACTGTTTGAAGTACAACGTCAATCTCGTCACGGTGACGCACTGTCGACCGTTCGTTCCAGATTGACACTTTAGCAATCGCATGTGACGAAAGTTTATGTTACTGAATGAATTTTTAGTTTTGATGGAAAACTTTAGTATTTTCATTTTCTGGGTTTGGTAACAAGGCAAAGCGCGGCGTTGAGTTCCGCCACTCAGCACGCAATGCCTCAATTCGGCAGAAAGTGGGGAACGGAGTTTCTTAACACTAGGTCCCCTCTGCCTACCCTGCTACATACAGGATACAGCGTGAAGCAAAAAGCACTTGGACGGTACCCAATAGGTATGAATATAAATCCTACTGCGTTTAATTTATTATATGTTTATAATATTTTTTCTAATACTAAGTATGTGTATTACGCGGCGTTCAGTTCCGCCACTTAATACGCAACATTTTGAATTAAACCGAAAAGCGGAGGACATAGTGTCTTGACACTGGACTCTCTCTCTCTACCCTGCTATGCAAGATAAAGCTTGAAACTAAGAAAAATGAATACTGAAAGTGTGAATAACTCCTTATAATATTAAAATATAAGGATATATATTTTACTATTCCTTCATATATATCTTTACTAGTGAACCCCTTATTGGACTATAACATCGTCTGAAGAAGACCAATATCAAGAACTAAGTCGCTTATGACTTCAATCTTATTCTTACCAGAAACTTTATTCGAGTGTCTCGTAATGTTATTTTATTCCATGTATAAAATGTTTGAGACTATAACGAAACAGTAGTTCTATTTTATAGTCACCAGCTTTAAATGTAAATTCGATTCCTATGCACTAGAATAAGTATGTTAGAAATATTTTCACATCTTAGTCCGATTAGATAAGTCTTTAAGTACTATCACTAACATGTTCACAACTCGTACAAAGGCGGAAAGAATGCCTGAAATAGAAAATATCCAAAATTCTTTTTTTATTAATCTTTAACTAAACCTAATGACAGCTAACAAATATGTATACACCAGCTGTATCCCGCGATTTTGTTTGCTTCGATTATTAAACCTAAAACCCCGTTTTTCGCTGTTTTCATAGAAATCTTGAGAAATTCTTTCTTAGAGCTTTCCTTTTGTCACAATGAGGATATATACTGAATTTCAGCGTTCTACAGCCACTAATATCGCCTATAGGTTATCTATCAGATACTCGGTAATGCAAACGTTTTATATATATTATAGATCTTCAACACTTTTCCTAAAAATCTTTTCTATAAAAAAAATTCAAATATAAAATAAATCAATATTGCTACGGCTACAAATATTTATAGACTTCTTCTTTTTATGCATCGCCACTTGAACTATCCGGCATGAAACAGTTTGATTTTTTAATAAATATCCGATGCTTGACTCTACTACTAAAACGGAAGAACCTCGTAAAAATTCTATTTTTCACATTATTTTTGAGCACGTTGTTACTACGTTAGTAAATTTTAAATTAAAAATTCATGTCCAGCTTTAAAAATTGTTCTTAAAGTGCACATTTTAAATGGTCTTTTTTAATATTTTTTGAAGAAAAATAGACACCTTTTTTGCATTTAAGTAATGTTTGTTATTATCATTTTATGGGTTCAATTCACACTCGAAAATTTATATTTTTTTACTAAAAGTAATTGTTTTTTTTTTTAACAACGGCATTCAGTTCCGGTGACACATAATCTCTCTCTGTTTATGTGTAGACATACACAGAAGACATATAAATAAGTATAATTTACATCATAAAATTTAATAACGTCTGTTCATTTCAAGCCAACATGCCATTAAAAAAAATCTGGAATGAAAGTTGAACCTACAGCCCTTTTATCAGCATTCATAGTAACTATGAAGACATTGTACTTATTTTCATATTTACATTATTTCTCCGTTCTGGTAAGGACGCGATGAAGACTTGCACCGCTTTCAAAGAAATGTACATAAATAGAAAGAGTAATGAACGGAGTGTTTTAACACTGATTTCTCTCCTTATTCTGCTTAGCGGAATTAAGCTTGAAACTAACACTTTTTAATTTAATTTCTCTTAAAATTAAAGCTAAAATAGCATCCTCTACAACGCTACACAATACTTGTCAGTTTCGTAGCAACATCGTAGCATTTTACGTAGAGAGTAATATTGAAATTTTATCTTTCTACTTAGCAATACTTACAGCATAGCGCGGATATATTGGCTTTATGTCGATACTATAACGACAATGTAATGGTTGATGGCTTTTAAAAGTATATTTTTTGAATAAATTATGTATGTAATATAAATTTTAATTATTATGTTACTAACGTTATAAATGCAAAAATTTTGTGAGGATGGTTTGTAACTGTTTCCCGTAAAAAATACTGAACTGATTTGGATGGAACTTCACAGTAAAGCTTATGTACCGGAACAACATAAAACATATATTATACCAAGAGGAGTCCAAGAGGCGTGGGTTCAAATCCTGATACTTTTAGTTTCTGCTTTATTCGTTACAGTATATTTTTTCTTACTTTAAGTCTAAATAACAGTAGTAATTTGATATTTTAAAGTATTAATCACACACTTAGGGTACGAAAACGACTTTTAGAAAATACATAAATAAACGCAACAACGACGGCGTGAATTCGAATCCCACAGCGTTCAAAATATTATACATTTTAATAAAAAATATTTTTTATATTAATAGATGTCCAAATAGGCTCAAGAATTAACACTACAAAAAAAATAATGTCACAAATTCGAACTCGGAACCATCATACCTTTAACCAAATAATACCACAGTGTTATTCTCAATTTCATTTGTAGAAATGATATTAGTGTGTTGTAGTCAAATGCACATTGTTGCCCGATGTTTTTATTGCGCTCATAAATTTTTATGCCATGATATACGATGAGCTGTACAGGAACTAATCTACAGTACTGACGGAGCTTTTAACAGTTATTGTGAGAAATTTTTTATATGGTGTTAAAAAACAGGTTAAGGATTATTCTGTCCACTTTCCTTATAAAATCGAGACATTTGTGAGTTAAGTGGCGAAACTCATCACTGCGTTTCTTCTTACTAGAGCTAATAAATTAACTATAATCTACGCCCGCGTGGGCATCGGACCACAACCATTTGGTTTTACAGTCACACTATCCCACTGCGCCACGATGGTTTCAATAATAATAATATGAAAATTAAAAATAAATAAAAATATAATGTATTATTTTAAACCAAGCACCAGTGACAAGTGTATGTCACATAGCAAATAGAAGCATGTAGTTTATTAAGTAATATAATATCAATAACATAAATTGTTAAGTTTCAAACCATCATGGTCACTCAATTCAGCGGATAATAGGGAACGGAAATCTTTAAAAAACGGTGTCTTGACACTAGATTCTCGGATTCCCTCTGCCTACCCTGCTATATGCATATAGCAATATGCGGAGTATAGTGTAAAGCTAAAAAAGGGAAAAAAGGATTATATTTAAATTATTACCCTTTCTCCACTCTTATAAAATAAAGCACTAAGTTAGTTTCCACCACTTATCTTGATTACGGGCGGAAAGAAGAGAAAAGAGTGTCTAGACACTAAAGTCTATCTGACTACCCTGTCATACAGAATCATACGACGTAAAGTTTGCAACAAACAAATATTATAAAATAACATTTGTTTGCATTACATTTGCATTTGGTGGTAGGAGGTTCGTCCTCCGTCTGGCTCGCGACCACTATCATGTCAAAGACGAACCGCCAAATATCTTATGATGTGTTCCGGTTCGATGGCATGTAAGCCAGGTTTTCCCCTCTCCCACCTATCCTTTCCCCAAAATGTGGTGGTTCCGATAGCGGACTACTACATTGTCCTCCCCTTCCATCTATATCCTCTAGGTTGGCAACGCATACAACATCTCTGGTGTTGTAGAGGTTCATGGGCGAAGGTAACCACTTACCATCAGGTGGTCCTTCTGCTCGTTTGCCATCCTTTATCCATAAAAAAAAAAAAAAACATCTAAGTACTAAAATTTAACACACAGATTTCACACATTCTCTTTACAATTGTAACATTATCTCCACTCAAAGTATCCAACATTGTATAGCTTAACGACTATCATGATTATTTAGAACTACTTCTATACTGTTTTTAGTTGCACAAGAAGTTTGTAAAGCATAATACGCTCTTGTGAATAAAAACAGTCGTTTCGTTCACAAAGACAGCGATAGTTTTCCACGTAATTAGACTAGCAAGCTATTATAGCGACTAGCTGTTTCCCGCGACTTTATTTGAGTGGACTATGAAACTTTAAAAACCGTTTTCTCTTGTTTTCTTAGGGTATTTGAGAAATACTTTCTTAGTGCTTACCTACATTTCCTAAGGAGAGCATATATGCTAAACTTTAGCTTTGTATGGCCAGTAGTTTTACCTGTACGTTGTCTGTCAGTCATTTAGTAACGCAAGCGTTCTATATATTGCAGTGTATCTGATGGTCATAATTGATTCTCGTTTGACTAAATATTTGTAGCACTTACGTTTCTCGACTTTGGTGGTTTATATATCATTAGGATATATGCAAATTTTTAGCGTAACACTTTTTCCTACAAAGCAGGGTAGTCAAACAGAACCTAATGTCAAGACACTCCCTTTGCCCACTTCATTCCTTGAACCGCGATTATGAGTTGAGTAGCTGATCTCATCTCCACACTTTGTTCATAAAAAACATTTAATTTAAACATACCCATGCCCCTGAATAGGGATCACACTCTCAATATTAACAATCAAACACTGTTCTACTACGTCATAATGACTTCCACTTCAAACGTTTTTCAATTGAGGAAGAAATATATTATGTATTTAATTATTTCCCTGTTCTTTTTTTTATTACCAGACCCAGGAAATGAAAATATTAAATATTATTTAAAATGTTCATTTCCTGGCGTGGAACCGAACCCACAACCTGTAGCGTTTTCGACAGGTGTTACATTCCCTGTTCTGGTAAGACAAAACGCGGTACTAAGTTCCGTTACCCAATACATAATGTCTCGAAATTGGGCAAAAAGGACACTAGACAACATCTACGAGTATAATTTGTAGAATAAAAATTAAAAAGGTTAAAATGAACTAAACTTTCACTGGAAACTCTTAGTTATTTCATCTTCATTAGTGTTGGTAGAAATTAAGCGTTAATTTTGTTACTTAGAAATTAAATTTAATACAAACTCTCTACTTAATATTTTTAGACGTCAAAATATTAAGGTTTTTCATATAAATTTGCATAAATTATAAATACACGCATTGTCTCGAGTTCGGACGAAAGGTGGTGAACGGAGTGTCTTTATACTCTCTCTCACTCTGTTCTAGGCCTTTTCTTTGTTTTGCCAGAGTGAAGCAATGAATATAATTAATATTTTTAGTGGGAATTGAACCCAAAATCAATCGTGTTTACAGTCAGACACTGTATCCTTACTTTACGTACTCTTTAACATATAGCTGTATCTCATGCTGTATCTCTCAAATGGCAGGGCAGAGGGAATCCGAGAACCTAGTGTTAAGACACTCCGTTCTCTTAACGTTTCCGTTCCATTCCGTTTCCATTTTAACACCTAAAAATGCAAATTACTATAAAGTATTACTATTAGCGTTATACTATTCACGTTTGTTACGTTGCTAGCAAGTTGTTGGTTTCTAACTTAGGCTATATTGTTTTAAACGAATTCGTAGCTTTGTATCTTGAAAGATCAGTTTGTGGTAACTTCTGTACTATTAATGTTTGTTATACTACTTTGTTCAAATATTAAGCTCATTTTTTTCATTTCATTTGCCAATTTAATTATAAAATTTATTATACATAATAGTAACAACTGAAAGATATTGTATTTTCATCGGACACGGACACGTGCAAATTTTTTACCAAAAGTGGGTCAAAATGGTGTTTTAAGATTTTCTTGTAATAATAAAATAGTCCCAATTAAATATATTAATTTTGGTGTAAAACAAAGTGTTATTTATAACGCAGCAAGATTTCAACTTTCATCTTTTAGATTATACGTTAAGCGCTCTAACGAATTAAGTTTATATTACGTTACATTCATGTTGCTTTGGGTTAACTTTTAAAGGGTTACTACAAATTCTATTATTAGCACTTGATAGAAAGATTTTTATAAATAAAAAAGTAAATAAATTAACTCGTTCTAGTCAATTAAAACGTGGCGTTGAGGTTCGTCTGTCAACTCGGATACAATTGCATATGTACAATGTTTTTATACAATGTTAAGCATGTGTACGTTAAACACTCCGTTTTCCACTTTCGGCCTGAACACGAAACATCTCGTGTTGAATGGCGGTACTCAACGTCACGCTTTGTCCTGCCAGGGCAGATTAATGATAATAATTAAAATAAAGTATTTCGTCGCGACCCAGTACCGGAAATTGTACCCAGATACCAAACCCACAACTACTCGCGCTATAGCGTCCGTCAAGAAATTTGTCTCACCCGAGCAGACACATGGGAAAAAAATTAATTATAATCATTTCCCCGTACGGGAATCGAACCTACACTTTGACTATTTTCCATTGTCCCATAATAGCTAAATATGTTGTATGTATTTATACATCACAACCAAGCTTGTACCAACCATAAAGCAATCTCACGTTCTTAGACAATTTACATGTTCAAGCAGAAACATCTCAAAGTACAATATAAACTTCGACGTTGTCCAAAACAGTTACGTATAACAATTTACCTTATAATCTTACTTGTATGTTGTTGGTAGTGATTTAAAGTAAAATATAGGTATAGAGTACCTATATATGGTCTATCACTCAATAGGCAGTCGATTTTAGGCGGAAAATGGAAAGTGGAGTGTCTTGACACTGGTTCACTCTGACAACCGTTATGCAGGTTAAAGCGTAAAGCTATTATTATAATGTTTTTATAAAATTTAGTATTTTCGTTTCCTCGCTGTGGACAAGTGACAAAGTACGCCATTGAATTCCGCCACTCAGCACGCAATGCCTCAATTTCGGCGGAAAGTGGGGAACAGAGTGTCTTAATACTACGTTTTCAGGTTCCCTCTACCTACCCTGCTACGTACGGAATACACCTTGAAGCTAAAAAAATGTTTGTATCATTACTATGGCAAGTGTCTTAAAAACCAAGCCAACAAAAGTAACGATAAATACGTTGAAATAAAAATATAGGCAAACTTCACTTTTAAATCTAACAAAATTATATGAATGGGGAACTAAATTAAAATGTATAAAATATAAAGAGGAAACTATGAAATGGAATAATCGCAAACTTGCTATAAAACTCAATTTCGACGCTTAAAACTGTTCTGTACTCATAGGACGCGGACCGGAGCAACCCGCCGGAACAAACTTCCAGCTAATTCCTTAAGATCTCCAAACTTTTAGTACATTCCGTTATTGTATGGAGTGTAAACGTTTATTTACTGTGTTACACATTATTATAATTTTTGATTATCAAATATAATTATTATTATTTTATCGTTTTTTAATATATTTTTTTAAAGTTTTATGGTTTTTCTTGCATAGCATGTTCATGAGAAAGCTGAGTGTTATCTAGAGCTATTACGTGGCAGTGGCGAGGCGTCCATACAACACGTTTCCCACCGACTTTCCTAATTTTTTAAAGTACAGGTATGAGACCTAAAAAAAGATCGCCAGGAATGTGTGGACCTTAAATTGTAACTGAGTTTGCAATAAAACAAGGTCAAGAAAGGCGGAGAGCTAAAAACAAGGTCCCCAGGAAAATATTGAGCATAAAATTTCAAAAAAACAAGCTCTGACATGTTAAACTCGTAAAAAAACGGTCATCGCCAAAATTCCATAAATCGAAATTACTAAATACCTTCACATCCTATACCGGCTTCCCTAAATATACCGGCTTTTCTAAATTTATCGGCTTACTGAAATTTTCACCCCTCGCCACTATTACGTAGTTATAAATAAAATGAATAGTACTATTAATTAAATTTTCACAATAAAACTATATCAAGCCAACTTACCCAACACTCAGTTGCCAAAAGATACAATTTTGAAGTACCATCGTACAACATTAACAAGCTTCTCAGAAATGTTGTTTTCAATGTTTTAACAACTTTTTACTACTTGCCGTTCACTTTAAGTTTTGTTTGAACCAGTTAAATGTAGTTGCGCATAATTAAAATACTCGTGCCGCTTTAAAATAGATACCTATTTATTGAACTATGTTTGCTTATTCATATTTATTTTTAAATAGCTGAAATATACTATATACATATATATATTATGTTGTTAATGTATATCGGGTTAGGAAAAATATGATATGTTAGTCTCGACTTCAAATATAAAGAAAATTTGCGCGAAATTATAGTTTGACAGAATTGAAAGGAACAGAAACCATACTGTTGTAGGTTCAATTCCTCCTCAGGGGAATAATTATATTTACATACATGCACACATACATAACTTCACGCTGAATCCCGCATATAGCAGGGTAGGCAGAGGGAACCTAGTGTTAAGACACTACGTTCCCCCCTTTCCGCCGGATAGAGGCATTGCGTGCTGAGTGGCGGAACTCAACGCCGCGCTTTACCTACTAATATAAGTAATAATTATAATATAATTATATTTAATTTACATTATTCTCTCCGTTCTGGTAATATAAAGCTTACCTAAACTACACACAATTTTGTTAAAATTAGTCAAGAAGTGGAGAACGCAGTGTTTTTAAACTATCAGACAAAAAATATCCCTTTTGACGAAAATTACCTGTATTTTTTGTAATAATCTAATAAAAATAATAAATTAATATAATGAATATTACACACATTGCAATTTATTTACTACATTTTTGTACAAAATGACTTCAAAATCCACCACACATGAAAAAGATTACAAAAAAAAATTTAAACAAACGATTGATTTAAGTATAATTTTAAGTTTTTCACATAAATATTAATTAAAACTAAACAATATTCATAGATATACGCGTATTGGATACCACACTTTTACTTCCGTAGAAGGCAATTAGTCTAAACTTGGGTAAACTGACAACGAAGTCACCGGCCAAGCTATTAAGTGCTTAGTTCCTCAACTCGTTACAGAATCAACAGAACAGCTAGACACTGCAAACTCTAGAGACACGATGAATTTAAGTTAGTTCTCTTTAATTACATACTAACAAATACTGGCGTTTTGGCTTTTGGACGTTGATTGAAGAATATACTTCTTAGCCGATTTCAAAAAATCAGATGTTTTTGTGAATTACCGCATAACTGAGTATTTTTTATATTATAGCTAGTACTTTTCATGCAGACCAACTATTTAATTATTTAGGTTTCCAATATTTTTTGAATGTCAAATGATTCACCACCGGTTCGTTATACTTCCTCTCATCCCTAAGAAGAAATGACGCATGAAACTCAGCGGGGAAAATGTATGTGTAATACATAATAGTGTGTGCAATAAAAAATATTTATTTTTTGCACTCTAATAAAAATAATAACGTTAACTATCTCGATTTTCATAATCTTCGCTCCGCATTTATCATAAAAAAGGTTTTCTATCACAAACTAATAAGATTATCAGAAAGGTTACAAATTAGACGGAATTTCAAAACAAGAGTGAGGTTATAAAAAAATCATAAGAAATATACCCAGAACGACTTCACATATCGAAAATACAATAATTTTCTGAAAGATTAACACTTACTTTATTGAAAACAAAACAAATATTGACTTGTACAGACGAAAACTTGCGATAAACGATGTTTTTGCTTTTTGGTCACAAAATAAACAAAACGCTCGTGCACTTCACTCGCTCGTAAAGCCGGCACCAACGATGGCGTGATGATTACTAGTCCCACTACTCCTTCTTTTCATGTTGATGCGTACGGTGAATAGTAAGCGAAATATTTTGATTGCCCAACTTGCCTCTCTGCTCAACTAGCTCCGCCCTACCCTACCTACTACAAAAAAATCACTATCAGAAGCTAGTACCTAAATAAGTTAAATTTATTTTTTTACATCAAAACTTGACATGTGTTTCACTATATAAAGAAAAAGAAACTAAAAACTTTGTCTTTGTTGAAATATTCAATAATATTGAAAAGAACTGACATAAAGTTATTCGAATGTCTGAAACTAATTTGAAATTTTATTACAATCTTACGATAAACCTTAGGTTATCTTTAAAAATATTTTAGAGTTTGACGACATTGTCTTGGAGCACTTAGATATGCTTGAACGAAGGTGATGACATCAGTTTTATGCTTTATCCCCCATAATAAAGGCAGAGGTTATAGAGAATTTAGTGTCAAGGCACTCCGTTTTCTCCTTTCCCCTATAATCCGAGGTAATGAGTGTTCAGCAGCGGAGCTTAGCGCCGCGCTTTCTCTTACCAGACCGAGAAAATGAGAAAAAGTTAAGTATAAACATGTCCCCAAATGAGAATGGAACCCATAACCAATAGCGCTTAAAAGTCAAACATTGTTCCACTGTGCCACGATGCCCTCCAAATTTACTTTAAAGTATAAAATATCTATTAATCATCAATACTCCATGAAAACATTTTTATAGAACTATGCGAATAGAAGAGTATGAAAATTACCATACAAGTAGTATATGTACATGAAAAAAAATGTGCAGAGAACATATATTTTTTGTAAAAATATATTAGAAATACATTTAATTATTAAAATAAATATTATTCATACGAGTACTCAAGTTTGACATACACTTTTAAACAAAATGACATAGCAGCTCGTTGCTGAGGCAACGTATTATTTTACACGTCATTTGGCTATTAGTATAAAAAAATATTTGTTCCAGTGTTCAGTATCATGCGGTGAAGGAGTCCAAGTAAGAGGAGTGGAATGTACACCTGCTGGTGGCGGCTGCGACCCTGGTATACGCCCTGAGATATCACGAACATGTTCCACGGGCATCAGCTGTCCTGCTTATAGAGAAGCTAGTGAACCTGATGTAAGTATATTTAAATTATAATCAATAAACAGAAAATGGAGAACGGATCATAATAGAACGGAGTGTCTTAACACTAGGTTCTCTGGTTCCCTCTGCTTACATTACCCTGCTTTTTTTTTTAAAATGACTTTCATTATTTGCTTCCAAGGTGTTAAATTCCGCTCAACAACGTCTGTAATTCAGTAAACCGCCTGGGTGTGTGATTCTCTCTAACTAGCCTGTTATGCGAAAAAAAGCGTGAAATTACAATTACGTACTAATTAAAAAGAAAAACCTATAATAATTAATTGTATCGTAGCGCAGTAGTAGCGTCTGACTGTAAACTCGGTTAGTTGTGGATTTGATTCCCAGTCGGGGGAATAATCATATTGTAATTATTTTCATTTCCCTGTTCTGGTTCGACAAAGGAAGGCGTTAAGTTCCATCATTAAACATACAATGCCTAGAATTTAAGCAGAAAGTAGAGAGCGAAGTGTCCAGTCACTATGTTCTCTCTAACTACTTTAAAAATAAAAAAAAGCCATACGTTATATAAAAACAGCGTGTTAACATTATATTATCAATTGCAAGTAATACAAAGCATTTCCACGAACGTACACTCAATAGCTATCTTACTGGGTGCCAATTAGACTTTATTTCAAAATACTCAAAGTGAAAATATTTATGAGAAGTATAGAAAAATATTATTTATTATAAGTTAGAATGATACTGACAGGTTCACGTACTACCACGCATGGTAGAGGGTAGTCAGAGAGAATTTAGTGTTAATACACTCCGTTCGCCGTTCGATCGTATGATGGAACTAATTAAGGTTTATTCAGTCACATTGATCCGTAAAGGAAACGTATTAATGCATAAATGAAAAATAGAAAACCGACCTCAAAGAAAATGTACTAAATAGTAGGATTATTACGAATAACTCAAAAACTACTCGTCACATCTATTTATTAATACGTGAAGCAAAAATTATGGACCCCTTTTTACGAAAATTACGCAGACGGAGGAGCATGAAATTTGGCACACTTATAGTTTATATAATGACGGAATGCAGAATGAAATCTTCAAATCTTTTTAAAATAATACATAAAAATATTTAAAATTAATAAAATAAATGTTACACAGACTACCATGGTTTGACATCTATTTCTATATAAAGTGACATATACTCGTCGTACACCACTTATATTAATTTAACATCAGAAACGCTAGTTAACAAATAAAAAAGAATCATCAAAATTGATTCAGCCAGTAAAAAGTTATGCGTTAACACATATAAAAAATACAGTCGAGTTCAAAATATCCTTTTTTTGAACTTGACTCGACTCGAAATAATAAAGGATCGAACTCGCACCGATCACATTTGCCAGAGAAGCCAGATCCTATCACTGATTGTATAAGATTCCTCCTCTGATTGTATAACTGTATATTAGTATAATAAGTAGTATGAAAACAATAAATGTGGTGTTCTCAACAACCATACCATATCTCAAATGACTAGAAAATGGATAACAGAGTGATTTATCACTAAGTTTATTCCGCAAAATACTGACTAGACAACTTGAAATAAGACCTGTAAGAAAAAACACTATATACTTCCCCAGGCTTAGCTTGTTTTCATTGTTCGTCTAGTGGAGCGCAACTCGAAAGTGTGACATTCTAGAAAGGATGGAAGCTTGATCCATGAAACAATGAAGCAAGCTGATTATGCTAAACTCATCGGATAGAGTTAATTAAAATAAATTCTTTATATTTTTTCGAAATAATTTGTAATACGAGTATATTTTATGCACTATCGTTGTGACTTAGTGGTAAAATATTTTCATTGGCCCAATCTGACGACAAAGAATGGTGTTGTGTTCCGCCACTCAAGACAAAATGTCTCGATTTCGGAAGGAAAGTAAGGGACAAAGTGTATTAACACTCCCTCTGCTGTTCGAAAAAAAAGCATGAAACTGTTAAAAAATCCTACGATATTTAATGACCGCATAACTTATAAGATTTCATTCTACACTCATATAAACCAAAAATTTTTGATAGAAACATGTTTTATTATGCCAAAAGTGTCAAAAATGTTGGGCAATATGAATAAGAAAATCTTGAAAAATTACCCATAATGTCTCGAATTCAGACAGAAAGTGGGGAACAGAGTGTCTTGACACGTTTTCTCTAACATGCGGGAAAAAGCGTGAAGCTTAAAAAAATTACAAGACTAAATAAAGACATTATTCCACAGGATGATATAGAAGATTTACTCCCAGGTGTAGTGTACCACACTCAGCCTCTCATACAGCCGTACCCGCCGCCACAAGCTAAAGCAGAGCAGCTTATAGGTGAACCTGACGTTCCAGTGGAGGCCACGTAAGTGTTGTATAGTATTAAGTTTGTAAAGGCAATACACGCTCAATATAATTTAAATTAACTAATTAATAAAATATAAGTAACTTATGATTATTAAAAACAATTATCTTTAAATAAAAACAAAATGATATATATAGAAAACGTATATAAATTTTAAGGCAGGACTCGAACCCACGCCTCTTGCAAACCGTCCAAGCGCTCTGACCACCATGTTATTCGTATCCTAAGTGTGTGATTAACACTTTTAAAATTTAAAAATACGGAATTATAAATTATTTATAAGCTAATTTTAAAAAAATCATATACAATTGATACTTACAACAGTAGTTAATATGTACTTATTAATTAATATTTTTGTTGAGATTTTTATAATACTATAAAAATATTTATATGTAGAATGAAATGCTGACAATGTGTTAGTGATTGATATCAAATTATTACAAATTGTACTTTTTGTTACTCGTCGGGTCTTCTCAGCAGAACTGACTTCCCAGCTTTAATCCCTAGCTTTTTATCGATTATTCGATAGTTCTAAGACTAAGACTTAAAATTAATATTGCATAATATAAAAGGTACTGCATTATGGGACATAATTAATATATTATTTTTATTGTATGATATCCATATTGTGCAATTTCACACAATAATATTGAGCGTGTATGGGCCACTAGATAAATAACTAAGCGATGCTATAGCGATATCAAGCTATATTATCTATTATTTGATGGACAAAATATTGTAAAACAAAAGATTTTTTAAAGTATACTCTAGTTTTTAAATAATAATCCAAAAATATATATTTTAAAAAATTATATAATTTAAAAAAAAAGAGATATGAATATTTATATTTTACAATAATTTCGCTTCCGCGTCGCTTTTACTAGACAATAATGCTAATATGAAATTTTAATTTTATTATATTGCTATAATATATTTATTTTAAATAATTTTATATATTTTATTTTATGTTTATTACATATATTATTTATATTATTCTATAAAATAATAATTCTCCTAAAACTTTAAAAGGGTTTTCCTCCACAATGTTATAGTCTGTTCCAAGTGCTAAAAAAGAAAAAGAAACAGCCAGCTTAAAATATTGTACACATTTAGCCGCTCTGGGATTACTCATAGTTGAGAAAATGTTAGAAAATACAATATACAGGAATAAAAATATTGTATAAAGATAAAAGAAAAATAATGTCCGGCTGAATCCATATCTATCTAACACTGATTGTTTCTATGAATATCGTGAATTCGATTTCCGGTTGTCGCTTTTAGAAATATATGACACAATTCATAGTTGTAAAATTATTGTAAAATTTTATTTGAAAAAAGCAACTGTTGAGTTTCTTACCGGCTCTTCTCAGCAGAACTGCCTTCCGAGCCGGGGGTAGCTTACGGTAAGACTGACACTACTGACATCTTTTGTAAATTGATTGATTCGAAAGTGCTTGTAATAGTCTAATTGAATAAAGAATAATTTGATTTTGATCATTTTTGAGGCCATTGTGGCGCAGTGGGGCATTGTTATCTATAACGATTGATTGTAAGTTCAATCCCCATTCGAGAGAGAGATTATATTTAAATTATTTTCATGTCTCCGCTTTGTTATGATAAAACGCAGCGTTAAGTTCCGCCATTCAATATGTAATATCTTGATTTCTTGTTTTTTTTTGTATAATAACCGAAAACTGAATATTATTCAGTCTTTTGGATCTGATAATAAAATATTAGAAATAGTTAAAATGATCACCCATTGTCAATTTTCTTGCGTTCTCTTTAAGCCCACTAATTCACAGAACGCTACTAAACTTGGCAACGTTGATTAATTGCATACTTTTAAGATATATTTCTATGTCATTAAACAATTGCAACTTTTGCAACTTTGTATAATTTTTATTTATATTTTCGCACAAAATACACAACGACTTGTAATCGGACGGAAAGTTTAGAACGGAGTGACAGAACACTAAGAAATCGAAAATCTGTGTATAATTATATTTCAATTCTAAGCTTACCTTAAATAGTAGAAGAAAAATAACAAAATACGTAAGTAATAATTTGGAAAAAGGTACTGATATATACTGAACAACTTAGTGTTCATAGTGTGAGAGAACAATTAAAAAAAAAACTGGTTTGTTCTGCTTAGATTAAGTGAAACTAAACAAAAATTAATGACTAATTCGATAAAAATATATTTATTTTTCTGTTCCACAAAATTCTTTGTACAAATTACAAATAAATAATATAATTTCGTTAACCTAGTTAAATTAAAACGACCTTCTTTCGCTCTTATATGAATGAATTGCTAATTTGCTTTTGTTACCAACTAAATTGGCTTGTTATCTCTATAATGAAACACGTACTGGAAACAGCCTATTAATACTATTTGTTTTCTTTTAGAATTTTTTTTTTTAAATGGCTTAAAAATTTATTATCTAATTTTTTGAGTGGCTTAATTTTTTTTTGTAAAAATTAATTTTAGAGAAATATCGGCTTATCATCAAATAATGACAGTAATAATTACCTTGTTTTTTATAAATAAAAAAAAATTATCTCACACTTAGGAAACGAAAAACATACTTAGAAAACGTATAAAAATTTGATCGCAGCGAGGCTCGAACCTGTGCCTCTTGGAAAACGTCCAAACGCTCTGACGCTCTGGCTCTGAACAAGTGATAGGAAATTTAGTGACTAACTTACTAGAAAAAAAGCTATGTTATATATATTTTTTTAGCTTCACGCTGTATCCCGCATATGGCAAGGTAGTCAGAAGGAACCTGAGAACCTAGTGTTAAGACACTCCGTTCTCTTACAACAACTCCGTTCCCCACTTTCCGCCGAATTGAGGCATATGTTACATAATATATTTTGTATATTTTTACAAATGACAGAGTGGGCAAAAAGAACATAGTGTTGAAGATATTCCGTTCCCTTCCCTTCTCTTCTGAATTTACGGCATTACGTGCTGAGTGGCAGAACTCAACGCCGCGCTTTCTCTTTACCACAGCGAAGAATAGAAAATAATTTCAATGTAATCATTCCCCCGAATAGGAATCGAACCTACAACTACACACTTTTACAGCTAGATACTGTCCCACTGAACCATAATAAGAAACTTTATGTACAATTATAACAAAAATATATAAACTTAAGTTTTCTAAGATAAAATAATAATAGACTATTTATACAAGAAGCTTATTGATGCTAATGTAGAATAAATATTGTAAGATCTTTCAATAAATTATTACATTTCTAATAAATTACGCACAAAGAAAATTCTTAGAAGCAAAATTTAATTACGTAAAAATAATAAAATAATAAATTTTAAAATTATTGAGTGACTCATCTCTAAAATACATTCATAGATACTTACATACATAGCTTCACGCTGTATCCCGCATATAGCAGGGTAGGCAGAGGGAACCTAGTGTTAAGATACTCCGTTCCCCATTTTCCGCCGAACTGAGGCATTATGTGTTGAGTAGCGCAAGTCAACGCCGCGCTTTGCCTTGTTACCAAACCCAAGAAAATGAAAAATTCCATTTCCTGGAGTGGGAATCGAACCCACAACCTGTCGCGTTTACAATCGCACGCTTGTGCCTCTGCGCCACGACAGGCGTTTTCTCTAAAATAGTGTAACGTAAACTGAGTGATTTATCACTAAGTTATATTATCGATTTAGTATATATTTTTATAATTATTCCAACTTTTTTTATATTTTTATTGATATTATTCTTATTTAGCCTTAAGTGTTTAATAATTAAAAATGCATGTGATTATGTAACGGTAAAAACAATTTTGTATTTACTTCCTTTACTAGAATTTATTGTTTGAAAGAAGTTAATTTATTTGATTTAGAAAATTTGAAATTGTAGATAAATACGTAATTGGTTAGTTCCCTTGTACTAAATTAAATTTAATGTATATACCTACGAGTATGAATATGTAACGAAAATCCTGAATTAGATAGATATAAAATATTTTGATACAAAATTTTTAATTAATTATAGTATAATAGGTAGTTAGTGCTTCAAATATACTTTATTTTATATATTTCTTATTATTTCTTAATACCTATCTTATTTCTCAAATAACTTGAAGTGCATAGAATAAAAAATATGTATATATTTAATATTAAATATTCTATTACAATATATATCAAATCTATTTTTTTATTATATAATTATAAACATTATTACTATACAATATATTTCTATTATATATAAATATAAATATATATTATAATTATTGTTTTAATCCTAAAGAGCTCAGAGTATTTTGTTGTTGTTTTCAGCAATTACAAAATATTCTTTGCGTGTGGCTGGTTGTATGTAAGGTATTGTACCTTGACCAGTATTATAAAGGTTCACTTTTGAATTCAGAACAACATCACATTATAACAAACATCAAACCACGTCATACACGTCCTCTGGCTGTTCCCTTTCATTTTGAGCTTCTATAGTGTATCGTCTTCAAGCTATTTTAAATCTTAACATTAATAGCTTAAGGACGAAAACTAAATCACTAGAATTCTTAGTATCTTCATCTTACTCTGTTTAAAGATAGATTGCTATAAAGAAATATAATTCAAACGAATATGAAACATAAATTTAGTAATATAAAAGCCAATTTCGTATGCACACTTTTATATTTTTCGCAAGAACCCTTCAGTTCATTACCTGTCATAGACCATTACTTTCTCTACGATTATACCTTTTTCAATTCTATGCACTGCACACTAAAGTTTGTTATTCCTTGCACATATTACACTACTATCTAAACTTTGTCTACTTTTTGTTTCGCTTCGAAACACTTTTCCAATACTCTTAAGATACTATACATCTGCACTGACACCAACAAAGTTATTTTTTTCTTCGAATTTATTCACTGAGTGGTTGTTTAGCTAATTTTGTTTAAAAAAGACCTAAAAAAGTTTACAGGTAATAATTGGCGATACATACAGACACACTGGTGCACATACTTCTACATATACCAGCCAGATCTATTAGGATTGGTAGTTTCTATATAATTTTCAAACCCTTCGCACCTAGCATGTGTTATCATGTGTGGACCCTAGCAATGATAGAATTGAATGTTGAACCACAATATCAGTTCGCAATAGATATATTTCAAATCAAAATTTTATAAAATATGCCAATATATGGAATAATTGATGGAACATACAAATCGTAGTGAAAAATCGCATCCAAGAATCATGCACGTCGATTTTATCTAAACATTATAAATTTATATACTAAATTAAGCTTATTCATGCTCGTAGTTACATCAAAGACGACGAATGGAGTCCATGTAGCGTCACTTGCGGTGAAGGTTGGAGGAAAAAGGAGGTGCATTGCAAGATTTTCCTAGAATTCAGTCGGACAATTGCAAAATTGCCTGATAGCAAGTGTATGGGACCAAAACCGACGGAGGAAACGGAAAGATGTGTCATGGAACCGTGTTCGATGGCTTATGGGACTTCTTTTGGTGATTCAAGTGCTCCAGCTTATGGTACAGGAGACAGGTATGATATTATTCCAATTTTTTAAGGGTTTTTATAATAATGGTTATATTTAGGATGAGAAAATATAATTAGACTATTTTGAAAAATAATAACGTAACTAGACTTAAACCTGCGCCTCTCGGAGGTCGTTCAAGCGCTCCAAATAACCTATACGTTCTTATACGTTTGATACAACAAAAAATATTTTGCAAGAAAGAAAGTTACTACATTACACAATTTATATAGACATACATACGTATTTAATGAGTTCTTAGATTTTCGCGATTATTACATATATTAAATGAACCTATTTTAACCGAATTAATCGCGTTTATTTTACTATTCGAAAATACATTTTTGGAAACCCAACGTTTCGAACACTTTACAGTAGTCCGTGATTTTTTATCTAATGTGTTTATAGTTTTTTAGATATTCAGATAATATTTAGACTATAATAACCTATAATAGCCGAATTCCTATAAGATTGTAAATATTAAAATACAAATATTTTCACACATTTCCGATATTTAAGGATGGCAATGAAAAATAAACCATCGTTCTACCTTCTGCCTATTTAGACACATTGTGTGTTAAGCATTGAAAACCAGCGGCCACGCTTTGTTTAACCGTGTCAAAAGAACATTCATATAAATAAATCTTTCGAGAGGTAGAAAAATAGAAAATAGCAACGCCATGATGGGTATCTGTAAGAATATTTCGATGAAAAATAAAGAATTTCATACTATATAATTTTTCACTATATTTATTTTTTAATTATATAAATTATTATTACAAAATTACCACAAATAATAATAAATATATTAATAAGAAGTAACTAACTCCTAACAATATTTAAAAGATTCTCTAAAACTCCATTATGAATAGATTCATTTACAACATCATTTACTCTATTTGCCAGTAAATTAAATTCACATAGTGCTTCTCTTTCTATACTTTCTTCAGTATCAACGTCAGCGTCTTTTTTTTTTGAAACTTCATCACTTTCTGGCGTTGTAGTAACTATTCTTAGTTCCACTAAAGCTATTAATAGCCCAAAAGGTAACATTTCTTGAAGATCATCTTCAAATTTCTCTTGAGGGTAAACCAAATTTGCCTCCATATTATATTGTTTTAGGAATAATTTAAGCGTATCATAGTAAGCTATTTTTAGTTCGTCAAAATATTCAGATCTAAATTCGGAATCTGTGCAAATGTATAAAAAGTATAGGACGTCCGTCAAAGGATTTGCATAGCGCATCGCTTGGAAGTCCAAAAAGCATAATTCTCTTTTCGACCCCTGCAAAAGAATATTACACTTTAATAACCGCGAGGTAATGTGATGTATGCACGTATATATGATATGTTTACAGAAAATTTTTCTGCGTTCAAACAATATTATATAAATAAATAATACTAAAATATTAATTGCAAATAAGCAACAGAGATAATTGGTAATTACCTAAATAAGTAGTTACATTAATTTAAACAATATAATTTTTATTTTAACTTTTATATTTTATTTCGAAATGCGAAATATATTTTAATCATTGAATTGTAAGAATCAAACAATACGTGAAAAAACTATTCTGTTATTCTCTTGTTATAAGTGAAAGACAGTCGGAATTGCACATAGATATCTAAAATAAGAAATGTAGGTTCCTTGGGGAGTGTCGGAGAGCACTAAGAGAGGATTTCTCGAAACTCCTAAAAATTTAATTTTGCCACTTTCTTTCAAGAGTCCGAAAGTTATAGGTTTTAAATTTAAAACATTGATTTGGCGATTTTTTCTTACTAAATAAACAATAAGATTATTTTATTTTGCATATATGGAAAAGCCCATGCAATCGAAACTATGGGCACCACCTAGTGATATATACAAAAATAAAACCAAACATTGTTATCTTAAGGTAAAAAATTGTAGGACATTTGATAACACCTATCATCACTTTCCACACTTAGCAGTAAAATAGTTGATAATATGTAAAGCAATAAATACCTCATTTTTAAATAATATATTGTTGATCCAACAATCACCATGACAGAACACATTATAATTTTTGGGTTCCGTATACATTTTTAGTAAATCTAGAAGTTTATTTTTAATTTCCTCTACCTTTTTCTTGACTTCTCCGTCTAATATGAGATTCATAGACATTTGAAATGATTCTTGAAAGTAGTTTCTCAATTTAGTTTTATTAAGGAAATTGTCTTGAAATATTAAATCTGTAAATGAATACTTTACATTTTCAAACTCCTTATCCGTTGCTTCATATACAAATGATAAAGCGTGAAATTTTGCTAATTCCGTTATAATTAATTTTACTTGTGCATAATCTAATTTCTCATATTTTACTAATCTGTTATCTATCTCAAAACCACTTAACAACAAATCCTCTAGAATGATTACTTCATTATTTTTCGACGTGCTTGAATATATATATTTAGGCAAAACTACTCGGTCTTCTATTTTGAAATTATCTTGTATTATATTATATTTATCTATAATACGTTCATATGCATCTACTTCTCTTTTATGCAACTCTCGAAACAACTCTTGTCTTGTTGTATTGATGAGAGTTTTGACTATAACACTAACATTTTTGTCACTATCATTATCACTATCACCACGCCCTTTTATGGACACTCTGAACACATTCGCGATATAATTCTCTCCTTTACCTCCTAATATATCAACATGATATGAAAAATCTTTGATTTCTTTTATTTGCGCCACAGTTTCTAAGCAATCATGTAATTCGATGCAGTTAAATTCGTCCGGTTCGCTTATATTTACGTCTAGAGACATTTTAATAGCACTTGTATGTACACTGACATTACCTAATATGACTTTGTGTGAATTTTTTGTCTGATAATGGCCCCGATAAGATAATTATTCTTATCAACTTTTGGTGTTAGTCATTAATTTTAATCAGACTGTTATAATAATAATATATTTAATATTTTATTATAATTCAATGAAAGTAATGGTTTTTACTATTTTTTTAACTATGGAATAACTAAATTTTCAAATAATAGAAAATATTTTGTGAAATTTTCACGTTCTCCGTATCGCACCAATATGTTAACTGCTCACGATAGTTGCACATATAAATCCTACATAATCTTGTTTATATATATTTTATAAATTTATCTCTACCACTTATCACACAATGTCACTGACATTGACACAATGTTTCGACGGAAACAGCACATATGCGATGATAAAACATAAAATATTAAAACTAAACAAACGACACTACTGCTGTTTGTTTGTGTATGAAGTATGTTTCTGTGCCAGGCGTGAATAAGTTGATGAATCAATAATACATATATTTAGGTCAGGTATTTTTAAGCTAGGTTCTATGAGTAAATTCTGTTTGATTTAGCCATTATAACACCCTATTATTAAAGCAAAATAAGTGGGTGTCATATATAAATAACATAGTAAATAGACGGTCAAAGATTGTTATATAGTTAGTGGGTACTTATTTGCAAATTTCTTTGAAGATAAAATAAATTTAAGTGGGTATGTTGGAATTTTGTATGACAAGTTTAGTTCATGTTCATGATTGAAAGCTAACGCAATACATATTGAAAACTCGATTTTTTTTACTTTACATATATTATAATACCTATTAATAATACAGAAATGTATATGCAAGTCTATAAAATTCACACCTCGTACAGATTTATATATTACATAAAATTAGGAAATACTGCCCCTGTTCTAACAATGAAACAATATTTGACCTTGATCTAAAATGACTAAATAATACAAGTAACACCTATCGTGGCGCAGAGGCACAAGCGTTTACAGTCGCACTGTAAACGCGACAGGATGTGGATTTCATTCCCACTCCAGGAAATCTAAAAGTTTCGTGTTTTCATTTCCTGGGTTTAGTAACAAGGCAAAGCGCGGCGTTGAGTTCCGTACTCAGCACGTAATGCCTCAATTCGGCGGATAGTGGGAAACGGAGTGTCTTAACACTAGGTTCTCAGGTTCCTTCTGTCTACCCTGCTATATGCGAGATACAGCGTGAAGCTAAAAAAAAAACAAACTAAATAACATGACGTTATTATTTATTTAATATAATACTGTACAAATAATAATTTTCCAGCAGATCTCTCATATTTGGGACGTCAAGTAACATTAGAGTGGCGCCGGGCTCTCCTGGGAAGTCTTATTCCTGGAAGGAAAAAGGATACACGAGTTGCAGTGCATCATGTTTGAGCGGCGTTCAGGTTAAATATAAATATTATTTATTATTATTTTATATATATATATATATATATATATATATATATA